>VZSV01000123.1:40934-72075 GCA_013398735.1 Nothocercus julius | reverse complement strand
AGGGAAGTGGCCCCCGCGGGGAGTTGCGGGGCTAGGGCGGCCCCTCGACCCGCGCAGCAGCCGCGCGGCCTCTGCGCCCAAAGTCAGGTTCTGCCAGAGAGCGCCGTTTTTGCCCTCTTGGTGTCACTCGTTTGTTGACTTAACTGCTGCGGTTCCCTCCCCTGCGGTTCTCAGCTGTTTCTAACCAGTTCTGGTTGATTATTGTTATTATTTCAAATTCAGTCAACATAAAAATATTGCTTGTCTTTAACTATACGAGAATACAAAGACTCTGCTCTGTTCCTGCCGGGGAG
Source organism: Nothocercus julius (assembly GCA_013398735.1). NCBI lineage: Eukaryota > Metazoa > Chordata > Aves > Tinamiformes > Tinamidae > Nothocercus > Nothocercus julius. The sequence goes on along the minus strand of VZSV01000123.1, from coordinate 71,782 downwards.
GTTGCACAGTGCTCTGAGGGGCCTTTCTTTTATTTCTTCCTGTGCAGGAACAGGTGCGAGAGGGCTCAGCCTGCGCATTAAAGGAGCTACTTCCCGCTCGGCGGCTCGAAGGAGCTGGATGAGCCCCCGCTCCGTGGCCGGAGCCGCAGCCGCGCCCGGGGCGGTCGCGTCCCTGCACGTCTGCAGAGCCGCGCCGGGAAAAGCCACAAATGGCCCTTCTGCGGCGCCGCGCAGTCGAGTTAGCTGCGATTTACAGCTCTTCGATGTGTGACCCACACACAGCAATATCCCCACGGAGGCGCATCGCAGAGTACAGAGAAGCTGTCGCGGTGCGGAGCCCGGCTGGGTTACACGAATAAACATGATGACAGATTTCTGCGGAGGGGGGAGCAGTAAGTGTTGGGAGGGGAACAGTGAGAAAACATCTTCCCTGAGACCTGCCTTTCTCCTACTCCCATTTTCTTCCTTGATATTTTCAACCTTTCGGAATCCAGGATGAGCTGACGCTTTTCATTCAGTGAGAGAAAAAAAATGTGAAGGATGCATTGAGTTCCCTTTTCACACTAAATTGTGTCCATATTTTAATTAAAAAGGATGGGGGAGTTTTTTTTTTTTTTCCTCCCCTTGAGGTTTTCAAATGAACAAAAGCTGGGCGGGAGTGGGGGCTGATCCCTGTTGGAAAAAAACGAGCCGGGGGGGTGACAGTGACCCTTAAGATGGCTGCTGCCATCCGCGGCTGTTTTAAGACAGACTGTTAAGGTGGCGGAGGCCCTGAGTGCTCCCCGAGTGGCGGGGGAAACGGCCAGCTGCTCATCGGACCCTATCGTCGGAGCAAATAGAAACATGTTTCTCTTAAATTACACCCCTTTATTTTCTTCGAGAGTGTTCAGTTCATATTTTAGAACAACAAATAGCTGCTGTATGACAGCATCCCCTTACAATCAGCAGAATAACCTCCTAAAGATATTTGCTTGCCTTTCTTTATGACAATTGCGTCTTCCACTTTCCTCCCAGACTTGGCCACGAAAATAGATTGCTTGGTTTCACTTTCAGCTTTCCCACTGCTCTGCTTCAGTTACAAATGAAGGGAATAGCCCAACTGTAGCAGCCAGTTCCCTTTCTGTCTGCCACTTGGCATTGCAGGCCATTGTCTGCAGTGTTTCTGGGAACTGTGGCCTTCAGAGACACTCTCCTAGTGTCTTTTATATATATATATATAAATATATATATATGTATTTAAATCTAAGCAGGCAATTTGATTAGCTTCTCCTCTAAACAATAAACTATTATTACCTAACCCAGTATCCAGTTTGCACACCCATATGGAAGCAGATCATACATTTCAACCCACAAAACACTTTTACCGTATTTGCATATGTTATCCCATTGATGCTTATGGGGACTGTTCAGTGTGCATAGATACATGAAAGTACACGTGCACGTGTATCCACAGCGCCACGACTGAGGCAAAAAATCTTCTCTCAGGCTTATTCTTTCACCTTGTTTTTTTGAGGTCCTAAAAGCCTAAGAAGTTTTTACTCCCACCGAAATAAAATAAAGATGAAAGTTATTATGACTAACTTTTGTTCCATGTCTGCTATTTTGGGTCTCTGCTTACACTTCATTGTGTGTTTATGAGGATATAGGGGGGAAAAAAGGCTATTGTATGGCATACAGGAGGACACTGATTAGTATGAATGGAAAAAAAAGACTTTTTTTGCATTTTTTTTCCTATATCCTTGTGTGAGATTGTGGCTCTTACAATACCATGTCTTCCCACCGGCTCTTTTTTTTTTTTTTTTTCCCTTTTACCATGCTGCTCACTAGATAACCAGAACAATAAATCTACCAGCCTGTGGCTAAGGATACAGTTACCATAGTAACATTTATAAACACTAATTTCACTACAAATGCAGAACTGCCTCCTATTGCAAAGAGAAGCAGCTCAAAAAGAAATCACTCTTTAACCACTAATGGTAAGCCCTATTTTTTTTAACTGTAAGCCTGATTTAAATCTATTGTCTGAGTTTGTTATAAAATATTGTTAGGATAAAAAAAAAAAAAAAAAAAAAAGCCTAACTTTACTTTGCCTTAAACTGCTCCAGTGACAGCTAAAATGTTACGATGACTATTTTGGCAAAAATAAGGAAGGAAAAGATCATTTGCTTGCTGGAAAAACTGGAGTACAACTTGGACCATATTTACGTCAGTGAATGTAGTTTTGCTGTAGTCATGCTGTATTAGGGAAGAAGAAAAAAAATCTCATTTGACTTACAATTATACATGTGATTCTCAGTTTCACATCCAAGCTGACTTTATCTGTTGACTAATTTTTTAAGTACTTGAGTTACGATTTATGACTCAATATGAGCACAATAGAATTACTCCAGTGCTTATTTTCCTTATTAAATATTCAGTATGAAGGTATTAAATTAAAATTAAGTTCAAAAGGCTATCTGAAAAGGCCTGCCACATATTTCAGTTTCTGTCCTCTGGGGCATGTCAATGGGCTTGCACAAGTCCGGCTTATTCTGAAACTGGCTTTTAGCAAGCCACAGGAGTCTATCAAGTGGGGCTACCTTCTTCCTAATTGCCATGGCTTAGCTTGCAAACTCAGGTGAGGCCACATTAAATACATTAAATTAAGCAAGCCTGGAACTGGATGAGACACATGTTCCAGTTCCACTCTGAGGCCTTTCCCAAGGTGCTGATAGCCCTGAGGGCATTTGTGTTCAGCTCTGGTGCTCCCAAGAGACAGCGCGTTTAGTGTTTACTGGCATGGCCTGAATTCAGCGCGAACTTCAGAGGAGCATAAATGCCAAAACGTCCAAGTTGCTCTAGCAAAGCATATGGATGTATTCTTGATTCCCAGTTACAAAAGAGCTATCCCGATTACAAAAGAGGAAATTAAAATATAGTTTAGGGTGTGCCTGACACCCAGTTATTACTAAGCTGTCATTTGAGGCTTTGGGGACCTATCAGATTGAAGAATGACTCAACTAACAACAGCCTGTCACTGAGCGCTGCCTCTGCGGGAGAGACCGCCCAGGCAGCCCTGGTGCTCCAGGGATTGTCCAGCCTCCTCGGCCTGTCCGCAGCTCTGGCTCTCCTTTTTTTCCCAATAGGACTTTCCTCCTCAGTTCCCACCTGCTTTTATATGTGAAAAGCAGAGCTCTCCTTCCCCGCCTACAGGTTTTTTTTCCCAAGTATAAAATCCCATTGTATTCTTCCAAGAGCACATTTGTTGTGGGTCAAGTGGCAAGGTCTCTTGGTCACTGCACATTCAAGCTATCAGTATCTCATGAATCACTGGAAGTATTAACAGTACCAGAGTTTGGTTCATTATACTCTTTAGCATCTTGTCAGCTTCCCATAGGGATTACATGTGAAAATAATAATGTAGATGGCAGACCGTACCACAAGGCCTTTGACTGACATATGCAACCTAACAACCCATGTAGGACTTTTACAAGTAAAAAAACAGAGCGAAAAATGGGAAAAATGTCAATGTAACACTCGTGGCTGTTTAAGAAGCACAGACTTCTTGCTAGTGGTTAAGTAGCTGGCAGTTTTTATTCACTTTCTACACAGAGCCTGCCTATCTTGCCAAAATTTTGCCTTACCAAAAGCCAAATGAAATGTAAATACTGGGCTCACACAGCACAGGATATTATTACTGCCTTTGCCAATACTATGTGAAGTTGTCAAGTTTAGAAGTTGCTTGTCAGAGATACTTAATTATTAGCAGGTGTTGCACAGACTTGCACCGTATTATTTTGTGATAGCAAGAGCACTAAATTGCTTGATGCAGAAATAAGATGTATTTTTTCTTCATTCGCTTGCCTGTCCCTAGCACGAGCTACTTTGCTTACTACTTCATGTGCTTACGATGTGGTAGGCATCTCAGCAGTTCTCCAGGACGCCATTCCATGTACTCTGGTTATCACTGGTTTCCTTACCCACCCCAGCACTGCACAGGGGAGGGCCCTTCGTGTTCGCGGTGCTGGCAGGACTGCAGACTTCTGGTGGCTGGCGTGGACGCAGCTGGCAGCGGGTTGGGAACGGAGTGGCCTCCTTTCTCGTAGCTCTGTCTAAGCTGTGTGCAGCCTGAACCCTGGCTGTGAGACTGGTTTAGATACCAGAATTCTGCACAGAAAATCTGTTTTACTTTCATAGGGCAATCTTACACTGGCCAAAGCCCATCTGATGGTCAGAGTCCATTTCACAGAAATGAAACAAATTAGAAACCTCCATTCCGCTTGGCTACAACTGTGTGTACAGTAGGGAAGAGGAGAGGAAAACCAGGGTTCCAGAAGCAATTCCAGCTGTGGATGTAGCGATGAGAGAGGCAGGTTGTTAGAGGGCAGAGAGCGTAACAGGTAGTTGCACCATCCCTCGTTGCTTGCTTCCTTCTCAGCGGTTCTCCAGAACCGCCCGTGCTGGAGGTGACCTTCCTTCCTGCATTGAGCCTCGTTGCTCCCAGACACGGGCAGCACTCGGCAGCCTCTCTGCTCCCTAGGACGCTCCCACGCAGGTGATTTTAGAAAAACATCAACCAAGTTAATGCCTTGGCATCTCTGTATACATTCAGGTGGACACTACACAGATGCTGTTCCACCGCACTACGCACTACAACCCCATACAAAGTGGCCGGGTCTACTGCAGGCCACCAACTGCATGTCGCCTGTGTGGCGCGAGGCTCTCCTCTCCCAGCTGCTTGGTGGCTCTGTTGTAGGAAGGCATTTGCCCTGTTTTTTACTTACTAGCCCCATTTCCTGCTTTGAATAGTCACAGTTGGATTGCTGTGCTCCTTTCCAAATGCCCAATGTCACAACTTACGGCCTTCTCTTAAGGGGACCTAATGAGGGCAACTCTTTCCACTTTATAGGCTGTCACAAGAGCAGTAGGCCTGGAATCACAGGATTCCAGTTTTGGACAACACTTATGGAGGTAAATAAGGAGACTAATTATTTAAATTTATTCCATAATTATTTTAATTATTAATCATTTCCTTCTTGCATGCCTGTTATCGGGCCCAGAGATGGGAGTGCTCCCAGGGCGCGAAGGCGGACGCCCCCGAAGGCACGCTCCTGTGACTCACCCGCTTCCTCGTTATCTCCTCCCGCATCGTTCGTAACTGGACTTCCTTGAAGCCGCGTTGTTGCTTCTGGGGATACAGTAAGAAGAGTGCTATGCTCAGTTTGTTTGACTCACTTGGGACAAGACATCTGGTTCCTGGCATCCATGACTTTGCATCACTCCCTTTGAGAGGCTTTTGGAGGCTGAGGCACCCAGCCCAGCTAAAATTGGTGGAAAGTTTAGGACATAGCTGCTAGGTTCAATGAGTTTGTTCTTTCAATGGAAGAGTTTTTAGAGGTCTTACATACATTTAAAAAAAAAAGTTAGCAATTTTTTTCACATCAGGCGTGAGCCCACTGCTGCTCTGGCAAAAGGTGACCGTGTGAAACGGGGAGGAGGTGAATGTGTGTGCCCTCTGGCTTGCTGGTAAAACAACATCTGCCCAGGCAGATGTGGCCAAGCCCAGTGTGGACTATGACACAGGGCATGCACTGCACACGTCAACCCCCGCACCTCCACTGGCCCCTTGTACCAGCTCCAGAGTGGCATCAGCTCCAGCTCTGTGCAGGGAGAGACTGGGGCAGTGACACCAGGTAGGCATTTCTCTATGCGGATGGAAGAGGTACGAAGCACTCGCTAGCAATTTTCGAAGGAGATGCCGCTGCCAGACTGTGATAGGGGCAGGGAGAGAACAGCAGGCAAAAGGAAGGAACAGCCTGGGCAGCAACATGAGCACGGGGACAACTGGCTGAGATGCAAGGAGAGAAAGACACTGCAAAGAGTAACATGGGGAGAAAGAAACTGATGGATAAGGAAGTTGGTGCCTGTTCAGCAAGAACTTGCAACCTAGCAGCCTATTTATTTATTAAGTGATAAAATTGTGATGACAAGTTCAGGGAAACTGTGACCTCCGTTTTACATCACACAGCCTTCTCTGCCTCCTCCTGCCCCCTCAGGCAGCCAGGCAGCCTTCTCAGGGTCCAGCTCCAGCTCCAAGGGCTCTCTGCTTCCCAAGACCATAAGCATGCAGCAAATGCTCAATAAACAAACCCTGTGGAGGAGCAGAGAAGCAGAGACTTGTGTTAAGTGCTGAGTGTGACCCAGGTAGGTGAGAAAGCAACACACTCAGGTGGGGACAGGAATGACATGTGTCAGAGGGAGGTGACAGCATATGGGACCCTCCTGTTAGGATACAAATCAGATTTTGGATCCTTGAAGCTCATTTCATGACAGCTTCCTTAATTAAATAAATGAGATTGGAGTGTCAGACTGCAGGCACAGAAAATAAGCTCTGCTTGCTATACAAAGTCCAAGCAACTCTAAGTGCCAGGGATGTCCAGGGTTGTCCAGGAATACAAGATTTCCTGAGATGGTGACATTTGCTGCCATACAAGTCTGTGGCTTCAGGCAGCAACTTACAGCCTCATGTCCTGCCTCAGCTCTGCCAGCCACATACATGGGAGTATTTCTGTAATGACACAGAAACTAAATAGCCTTCCATTTGTAGCAGCATGACCAAGAAGCGCTTTTCTGTGACATTAACCACAAATATGACTTTTGCCCTTGAAAACACATCTAATCTCAAACTGTGTTCCCTTGCTCCATGTCTATTTTTTTTTTCCCTCTATTTCTATTTTTAGCTTGGAAGAGTAAACAGTGCTACCTTTTGGCTCTCTAAATAGGAACAGGGAAACTGCAGGAGCTATAAAGCTGAATTGTGCCTTCCTCTCTCTAAAGCCGAGAGCTTTAGCTTCTGTATATTTTGATGTTGATATTTTACTGTTATCCTTCAAGCTGACAAGAAAAGTTGCTATCTTCCTCAAGAAGTTAAAAGCAAGGAGAGAAGGAAATACAAAATAATTTTCTTAAGAGATCAATAAAGTAATATTTTCACCTTTTATTTCTTTTTTTTCATGAAATAGTCAGCTATTAATATGGACATCACATGCATATTGTACAAAAGCAGCAACATCGAGGCTGCTTATTTAAGAATTATGGACAAAATGATTGCAACAGGATTTGTAACATACCCTGTTAGTCTTCCTGAGCTAGTAGATTATAATTTTTGTTTACAAATTATAATAAACTAGGACAGTTTTGACACTCTGAGCCTGTGATTTGTTAGCACTTACACCCAGTGGTAGAGATATAAACATCTATAATATATATGAGTATGTAGAATTAAGCTTAATGAAGCCAAGTTAACATTGTGTTCAAAGTTTTGTATTTCCCGTGTCTAATTCTAGGGACTGTCGTACACACTAATATAAAATGGGTATTCATATTGAAAAGGCTGAAGAAAAGCAGCTTACTAGGTTTTCTGTATACCTTACCCAACATTTTTTTAATATCCATGCACTTGCCATGACAGAGTGAAAAGGCTTGTGATCTCCCAGTTTCAAATTCAGAGTGTACAGAATAAAGGAAAAAAAAGGACAGATCGACACAAGCATCTTTTGCTATTTTTTTTTTTTTTTTTTACTCAAGTGTCTCCTTACTTTACCCCACAAAAGTGAAGCAGCAATTCTAGAGAAGCTTGATGCTCACTTCATGTGGAGGGATGAACTTTCGGAGAGCTGTAGCTCACTGCAAGTTAGCCTCAGTAAGGACAAGGAACACTGTGCTGTGATAAAGGGTTTTACTTGCTTTGTAGCTTCAGTGGATATAACTCTCTACAGAAAAGATTTTCTGTTTAAAAAATTGTAACTCATCTATTGCAACTAATCTTGCTTGATTCCTTAAAATTAAGTGGAGCTGGAGAAGATGGGGCTTTTGTCTTTTAAGTCTCTGTAATTCTAAAACAGTTAAAGGAGTTTTGTTAAACTGCCATCGAAGGAAAGAAGTTTATGCTTGGAAAAACAGCTCATGGCAATGTTTAAAATACAGAAGAGGTTTATAAATAGCTAGAAGAAAATGTGCTTACCAGCTGAACTCCTGGCATGGGCAACAGGTGCAAAATAGTTACTACAGGGTGTGTGGCTGCATCAGTTGTAAAGAGACAGCCACAAAAAATGGATGAAATTGGAGCAGGATGAATTTATCAAAGGCCACTGCTGTAATTTGGCTGTGGGGTAATACTGCTGCTAAACCATGGCTGTTTGCTCTGGTGAAGGTGATTTCTTACCACGCTATTACAAAGATTATCTGAAAGACAGAAATCTCTGAAGAGACTGCAGTAAAGTCTTGTAACAAACTCAAGCTTATTTAATATTTCCCATCTATGCACAAATAAATATTATGCACTGTGTTTGCCTGGTCAGTAGACAGATGATGTATAGCTGAGCTTTCCACACTTCATCAAGACTTTTACATCATTATGGCATCTGCACACTTACGTATGTAAAGTGCTACCTTGATGAGAGAGGGTGTTATACATGGAGCAGTAATGTACAGCTGTACATCACACTATAATACACACAGCAGCCATTCAAGAAATGTTAATTCTATCTGATGCTTAAGCAGCACTGATATTTCCTCTGTACATTATTTACATGTTTTGTGGCCAGAATTTTTAGTGCTGCCTACAAATAGGGTTGCCTGATGATTCCAGTAACTTAAAACTCTGCCAGATGAAACTCTGTTCATGCTGAAACTTTCCAAGCCTGAAGCAGAATTTGTGTCGGTAAGTTTCAGGTAACAAGATTTAGCACTTTCTAAGAACATGATTATGGTATCTGTGGGTTTGTAGAAGCTGGTACCAGACCTAAGAACAAGGCAAGTATTTTGTCCTAGCTCCGAGTTCTCCCTTTCCTACTAATTGGAGAAGACGGAAGGGGTCTTTATATGCACATATCCCACTAGCAGGAATGGTGTTTGGAACTATATATTGAAAGGGGTGAAGGCGCTTTGGGTGCAGAGTCCCAATATGTAAGTATATAAGGTAGCAACTGACTGGGCAAGAAATCAGTTGCCACATGTCCAGGATGAAGTTAGGACTGAAGAAAGATGGAAACTGAGCTGAAGAGAAAAGGGAGATTTGAAGTTAGAGAACAAACCATGAAGTTGCTATTATGCATGTAACTGCTACTTGCAGTTGTTCTCAGTTCAAGGAGCAGGGGTATTTCCTATAGATTTAAATGCTCCAACACCACTTGGTCCATTTGATCATCTTTTTGATTTATATTGTGCTTTTTAACTTAGAAAGCAACACATGAAGTCCATTCTACATTAAAAGAATATTAACACTGCAAAGTCCAGCTCTCATAAGCAAGAGAAATAATAGAGTATTGTTGATGTTGGACTAGATGATCTCTAGAGGTCCCTTCCAACCTTAAGCATTCTATGTAAATCTACTCTGTGTGACTACGTATAAGAAGTAATATTTTTTTTTCCATTTGACACCTACTGTCCTTGGAGCTCCAACTGATAGCAATGAGAGTGGGATTTGAATTCATATAAAGTGATACATATAGCAGTGCTTCTGGCTCTGTTGCATATTTCATGTGGGCTTCTGGTTCCATTTCATCTTTCATGTGCAGAACTGGCCTGTATTTTTTAACCTTAATATCAAATATTCCTTTCATTTTTTTTTTTTTTTTTTGATAAGAACTACTCTCCACTCCATGTCTGGGTAGTGATGAATGCCATATAGAAAAGCTGATGAGTAACTATTTTTACTGGAGGTTTTCATAGTGCAAACGCACAGGGCTATGTGTTGAATCACAAAGAGGAAACAAAGTGACTATTAGCCACAAGAATCATCCAAGCTGTGTTATGAACTCTGCTTTTCTAAACTTATCTATTCTTAAGTTTGCTGTATTACTAATTTTTAACATATTTACTTACTTTTTTTTTATAATCCCACATGAATCTTCTTGCTTCTTTACTGTATATGTATTAGTACACGGTAAGGTAGAGTTTATAATATAGACAATGAGAACAAGGCTTGGGTAACATTAGTATTATCTGAGAGTAAAAATAATCATAACATATTAAACTCTTTTGTAGAATACCATGGGAGGAAAATCAGAAGATAAATCAAAACTATCTGAATTTGAACTTTCTAGAGATGAAGATCATCCGGAGAATGTCAAGATTGTGCCCAAGAATGTAGATCCCAAGGGCATTTCAATTGTTTGTTCAATATGTCAACAAAAAATAGATCCATATAATCTTTTTTATCATAAGAAAAAGCACTCGGCCCTAAGATGTCTGGGCTACAGTAGCCCACAGACAAAGACAGACAATGAAACACTTTTCACTCGTAGACAGGAGCTGATTTCAAACCTGACCAAGCTCCCTAGATATTCTGAGAGTTATAGGCAGAAGATTGATTATTCATTTGAGTTCCTTACAGATAAGCAGACTAACTCATCATGTTGTAATACGGATAACATTTACAATTCTAGCACTCTTAAGAATGTAAAAAATTCTTTAATAAAAGCATTATCAATTTGCCATGATAAAAATCCCACTTGGCAAGGAAACATGGAAGACAGATATATTGTGCTGGACAATTATGGAAGTAGGTCAGACACATCTTTTCTGGGATTAGTTGATGGCTATCATGGTGCGGCAGCTGCAGAAGCAGTTTCAGCAGAGTTTCCACTTCTATTTCTTGACCAACTTGCTAAAACAGATTCATCCTACAAGAAGAGTATGGAAGAACAGAAAATTCTAGATTCTTTTTGCACAGTGATCACAGCAGATTACAGGGAGAAAGAGAGGATTTTCTCCCATAAGCAGGACAATGACAAGACTAACAAGACAAATACTTACAAATGGATTCACAAAGCATATGCCAAGTCCTTTTGGAGAATGGACAGACTTTTACAACTAGGAAGGAATGAAGTTTCCAAAGTTCGCTGGAGTGGCTGTTCAATTCTTACCTGTTTGGTGGAGAGAATTCACAATGAAGAGACAGACAGCACTGAGCCGATAGAAAGAAAATCTTTAGAAAAACATAGGCACAGTCCATTAGTCAGGACATCTAAAGGTGTTGCTGGGTTACTGCACATTGCCAATATTGGTATGTACATTTTAGGCTAGTGTTTGGATTTTTTGAGTGTGTGGGGGGTTCACAGTGGGGAGAGGTGGTGAAGGAGGGAGGGAAGGAAGCGGAGAGTCTTTTCTTTCATCCAGTAAAAAGAGAGAAAATGAGCTAAATTAGAGATTTGCTGGCAGAGGATATATGGATGCAACATTGCAGTTAGAGCAGTAAGGTCAATTTACTAATATGAAAGATGCAATTAAGAAATATTCTGTAATATAGAAGTGATCTGTGTAAAGATGGAGTAAAAAAATATTTTTTTTCCAAAGAGGAAGACTTAAGATGTCATTATTTTAGGGCAAACAATCATAAATCTTCTAATGTTAGGCCTGATAAATCCCTTCCGTCAATGAAACACATTTAAGATATTTTCTTCTATTACTCATTTGTTCCTTAAGATCAAGTGCTATCATCTTCTGCTACTAGCAAACTAAAAACATTATCTGTTGGGATTACTGACATAGCAATTGACTGTTAGTTTGCCATTACAGAAGCTCTCTTCAACCCTATTTGTTGTAAAGGGGGATCTTGTTTTCCCTATTCATAGGGAAGAAAATCTATTACTAGTTGAAAGAAGAAAAATATTTATACAATGAAAAATATTGATACATTCCCAATACTTCGCTCTTGCCTCCCAGCTCTGCTGCAGGCAGCACGCTGGACAAAGCTCTTGCAGTTCTTCATAGCTGTAGCTGATTTTTGTTATCCCTTAAATTCTCTGTGCCTATAAAACACTTTTAAGATTATAAGCAAGGCAACTGTTTTCCTGTAAAGGAGCACACAAGCAAAAGCATATAAAAAAAAGGCGATGAGTGAATAGTTTCAAGTAGATTTGTGTCTATGGTTAGATTCTCCAGCACCTTCCAAACTCTGCTTCAGACGTCACCGGTACTACAGTATTTTTTGTTTTATTCTCCTTAGTATTTAGTAAGGAGTGAACTCACATTGCAACTTTCAATCAACAGACACCTTTCCTCCTCAGATATCTGTTTTCACAAAACCTGTAAAACTTTTTCACATTGGACCTCAAAATTGAACACGATGGTCAAAGATCAGTAGGAGAGAGATAATCATTTAAAAGGCAGCTTCATTTCTTTGGGAAGGAAAAAAAAAACATCATATTTGGAAAGACTGACCCCATACATAAAAATCTATTTTGTGTACAGTAATAACATGCAGCTTAACAGGTAGCAGGGCTTACCTATAAATCCTTTCAAAGTACGTATGTGCTCAAATCAAGCTAGAAAATACTAAAAAAAAAATGTAAAAAAGAGCAAATTGTGGCCAAATTAATATCTGGAAAGCTACCAGCCCACTTGTTCTTTCTGCATCACACCACTGATTTCAACCACTTTTCACTCTCTGTAGATTTTCAATTCAAGAGTGTTGATGGAAAAACAAAGTAGGAAATTAGTCCTTCACTAACATGGGTACTGCAAGAACTCTTGTTCCCTTGGCACACTGCCCTGAGAAAGCAATTTAAGACATAATGCCAGCAAACTGTAAATTCTAAATTATGTCCAAATAGTACAAGAGTACTGTCCAAGAGTACATCTGTATGTACTCTTGCTTACACCCCAGTGAAGTAGCAACATTTCTATCCATTTGCACTTTAATCTCTGTGAAGTGTCATTTAGTTTTGTCATAAAAGTTTAGCTACAGCCAGAAGATGTTCTGAAATAGCCTTCTGAATAACAGAGTAAATAAATAAAAAACCTTGTTGTAAAATGGAGTCACTGATGGAAGTAGGATCACCTGCAATAGCAGAAAATTTAACTATGACCTCAGTTTTCTACAGTCTTTAGCAAAAGGCTAAATACTGATGTAACAATATCTATGAAAATCAGTCTGCTATAAAATATTCCTTTATTTTAGGTGACATACATGCAGTCTTATGTAAAAATGGAAAAGCGTATCGCCTCTCGGAAGAGCACAGCACTTCTAACACAAGCGAAAGAAAACGCATACTACAGGGTGGTGGCAAAATCAGTAGTAATGAACCAGATGGATTAGTAGAAGGACATCTGAGAACCACAAGGGGTCTTGGATACCACGGAGATCCCATTCTAAAAAAGTCTGTTATACCTGTTCCTCACACTCTCTCTGTCCCCATCGATGATTCTTGTCAGTTCCTTATTTTAGCTTCCAACGGGCTTTGGGAAGTTTTGGATTACCATGAGGTACTTGCTCTAACACTGAAAACATTTACTCATTATTTGAGAAAGTATGGAGGTATTCAACAAAACGGGACTTCTCTGCAGACGTGTCAACGTTTGATGCCTGTCTCTGAAGAAGGCTTAAATGACTCAAAGGCTACTAATGATCAACATGATGGAGCAGAGATATTACAGTCCAATACAGATATTTTTCTGGCCACATCAAAAGGCAACCTGGCACAAAATGAACCAAGATGTTCTAGGAGCAGCTATCTGCGTAGTGAAGATGAAATTTTTAAAGACAGTGATGACCACAGGCACCAAGTTGATACAGAAGGATATCCTTTCAGCAACAAGGAAACACATTCACGGAACAGTGAGGTAACACCGTCTGATTCTAGCACACAAAGGGGCTCTGAAGAACTAAAGCAGTCTGAGGACCAAGAAGTCCATCTATGTAACAGTTGTCAGCCACATTTACAGACTGCAGGGCGAGATGACACAGACTTAGACACCTGTGCAAGAAGTCCAAGTCACACTGACCAACTGGAGATGAACACACTGGTAATAGCAGCTACAGAAACAAAGCAGCCTGAAGACAACACAAAAACCTACCCTTCTAATTGTGACTCAAGTGCAAAATCAACAGAAAGAGTGGACTCCAAGCCATTTTCTGTCAAAACTGCAAACTACACCAGTCAACATCTGGTAGAGACCATAATGACATCTGGTTCCAAGTCAACACTGCAGTTTGAAGAGGACACAAGAGTCTATCTGGCCAGTCATGATGCACCCACTGCAGCAGGAGGCAGGGGCCCCGCTGCAGCACTCTACAACGAGGCAGCAGGCTACATCAGTGAGCACCTGGTACGGGCTGCATTAGCTGCAGGCTCGCGGGATAACATTACTGTTTTGATTGTGCTTCTAAATGGATGTGATAAAATACCTAATTATGTCAACATTTAAAATGCTGACACATGCAGTAAATGGTGTGTACATGTGTTACAAGCTTATATTCCGCTGTGCCATGGAGTTGCTCATAACCATCTTGAATAATGATCCACAGAGCCAATCCGGGATAAGAAATCAGACATCATCTCTGGAACTGTGCAAACGCAATAAAAGCTTCTAAAACTTAAAGAAACACTAATCACAAATCTTTTTTTTTTTTTTTTAAACCACTTTATTCAAACCTGAGCACCTCAATATAAAACTAAACACTGGTGAACTGTTATTTTCCTTGCTAAATCCAGATTACTGCAAATTTAAAATCTGCACAAGTAAGTTTCTGCTATCAGCTCAACATTTAAATAGGCTAATTCATCTCTTCTGACACACTTGGTAGATTTCATATAATGAAAATAACTAAAAGAATTAGTGCAATATACTGAACAGATCAAAATAAAATGTACTTTGGAAAACAAAGTTGCAAAGTTCATTACTGACAGACAGCAGTACTTATGTTACAGATACAGGAGCATCATTTATTACTGTTCTAGCCATAAAGGAAGAACTTAGAACCCCCTTTGATTAGAGAGGAAAAAAAGTTAGCTTTAAGTAACTGTACATTCTGTATACCTTTAAGCAACTCTTAAATATTACAGAAAGTATTAAACAAATGTAGACTACAATGCAGAGTACCCTATTTACAGTACATTAATATCCAAATTTAAAATCAAGTTGAATGTACATAATTGTTAGTGCACTATTTTCTCCTTGAGGGGGAAGGAGGGCAGGGAACATAAGAAACTAACGGCCAGCAATGATCAAAATTAAGAAAGAATTCACAGACACCGAGTTTGTTGTGGTTTTACTTGAAGAGCTCTTACGGTTTGTAGATGAAAAAAATCCCTTGTTGTGAAGTTGAATTTACTGTTTTGCACCTTCTGAACACATTAAAAATGAAGTTAAACTTGATTTAATCACTATTTTCTTTAGACAACTAACTGGGTAGATAAAAATTTACATACAGTGTACCAACTAAAATTCCACTTTCCTGCAAGCATGAGGTTCTTAAAATTGTTAATGCAAATATATTTGTAATTAAGTTATTAAACTATGGAATGTATAACTAAACAGAGGATACCTGCAGAAATAACTGGTTGTATCAATACTCTGAATAAATTTAATCAGTTTTTAGACCCTGTTTCTAAAAGGTTTTAAAGCATAATTGAGAAGTACAAAGAGTCCCAATTCTATTCTTTATAACAGTATTGGAGCTACAGGAACTGGCCAATTAGGTCCATGGAAAACAGTTCTTCTATACCCCTAATGACAAGTGATTTTTAAAACCTTTCAACTGAAGCAAGTTTATTCCACTTCCATCTCTCCTCTACTGCTGAAACATTACAGCCAGTGATACATGCATGTTAAAATTAAGGTCAAAAGAAAATTCTGCATCATAAACTTGACTACTATCATAAGTCTCTTCGCTGTTTGGAAGCTGAACTGGGCCTGGTTAAGCACTCCAACTCCATTGTTATTGACAGTTAGGAAGCAGAAGAATATTGAGAACAGTTTAAAGCAATTGATCTTTTAGTTACTACAACATTGACTCTTGGGTGGTTGAGTGGGTTCAGTGAGGTCTACTCCTCTTCCTCTGACAGAGCTGGTGCCTGCATTCTGTGGTTCATTCTTGGGCAATTTTTTTGCTACAAAAACAGTAAGAAATAATAGTTAAACTGAGATTGTACTTAGATTAAATCATTTGAGTATACAACCTGTCAGCACTTTATTACTCTACAAGAGTATCAGTATAATCACTATAAAAATCTGCACAGTGTGTTGGTAATAAAAAAAGTTAAGACATCATCTTAATCATTAGCTAAATTACATTATTTTCAAGAATGAAAATTCAATACTAACTTGAACAGTAAAAAGTATCTGTTCAGATGTGACATGCTAGGAAGCGACTTCTCTGGAAAGTACAGAAGAGGCTGTTAAATCAGGACTTTAGGGCTAAATAACACAAAAGAAATGAACGGACAGAGACGGTCAAACTAAGAAATTCTATCCAGAACACATATTTGCATACAACATATAAAGTGTCCTTCAACACTAGATGCCTCTTGTTTCTGTCCTTTCTCTCCAGCTCTTATGAGCTAATTGACTGCAATTGTTTCCTTGTCATCCTTGTAGCTGCAGGGTACCTTCTCCATCCTCACATAGCGGGGGGAAAAAAGTGACATTTTTTTCTTTCCTGATTAGTAGTTTTCTAGCAGGTTTTTGATGGACAGAGGCTTAAGTTCTACATAACAGGACCTGGAAGGAAAGGACTTCCATAGGACAGAATCTTCCATGTTCCACTGATCCAGTATTCCTGCTCTATAGTTTGGCTGCATAGTCAGAATCTTAAGTAATTATAGGGGCCAGCTTTATTAAAAAGAGATTTTTCCCCAAAAGGAATGAAATTGAAGTGTAAGAGTGGACAGCAGTAAGACTGGCAGACTACAAGTGACTAACTCAATTAGGAGAAATCCAGAACACACGTGATACAGAGATAGCTGCTCACACAGTACAAAAAGACAGAGTATCAGCAGAACAATGCAGAACAGCACTGTTTTTCTGGATTCTAAAACCAAGGATTAAGAGCAACTTCTTTAACTGGAAATTCTACACAAGCCCTAGAACAGTCAGCCTGCAGAAAGTATAGCTTACATTCCTCTCTTCTGTCCATGTTCTCATTTTTCATTTTATCCCATTTTGAAGATCATATTTATATATGGTCCTCATAATTGCATCCATGCTGTGCAAAAAGCCATCCTGAATATCACATTTTGGGGATGGATTTCTCTTTTTTTTTTTAATAGTTTAAAAACTATTTAAAAATGCACATACACTGCAATTAAGCACTTCCATATTATTAAATGCAAACCTGTCTCAAGGATTTATGACAAAGTATATGCTTATTAAGGTTATTGCTAAATAGGATAATTAACCAACTTAAAAGCACAGGCTTGCTTTCTTCTGCTGCTTTCATACTTATTAATAATGAAATGCAGCTTTGTGCAATGTAATTTACACAATTTAAGATTTATGAGGCTGATACAGTGCCTATCCCGAAGTATTTTAAAAAATATACTTGGCATCCATTGAATGTGAATTTTTATACATTTTCATACAAGCAGTTATGAATCTAGAATCACTTGTTCTGTAATACTCTTATATTCCAGATATACATTTTGCAGTCTTGTCAGTTTACTTCAGAAAAATGTAAGTTCATTCAGTCTACAATAAAATGGTTCTATCTTACAATTTCATATAAAATTATTTTCATAATAATCCTACTTACCATTAAACATCACTATCCTTGCAGAAATCCCTAAGCTACGTAAAGGCTAAAAATTCCATATTAGTACATTTACTTTTCACACAAATTTAAACACATATGCATCTTCGGCACAATTTTTGGATTTCAGATTGCTGTATTTGGAATTCAGCTAACATTTTAAACACAAAAGCATATTTAGCAAATACTTGGTTTAGACTAAAATCAGTATGCTTGACTTAAGGCCATTACACTTCTATTTTGAATTAATGTTTTCAGCTTCAGTTATATTTGCCTCTTAAAAGCTACAGTATTCTAGGTTGGCACAGGTCAGCATGCTACCTCTTGTATCCAGGGTACCATTAGAAAACAAGTTTAATGCACTTTAACTTGCATTCTCATACTGATAAGATGATAAACTCAAAACTGATAAACAAATTCTAAACATATTTTATGCCTAGAAGAGCTAAGTTTATGGTTACTTATACTATGGGAAAACTATAGCCTTCCCCCAGTAACAAGATATTAAACTTGAAACAGGGTAAGTGATCATGGAACTGAAACACACAGACTGAACTTCTTGACCGAATTTGAAAGCAATCTCAGTTGTTCCAATTTAGTCCAAGATAATACCTAAATCTTGGCTAACTGCACATCAAGTACATTTATCTGATTTTTGAATATAAAACAAACACAAAACAACCCACCACACAACCAACCACACCACCAAAACAATAAAGCAGTGCCACTGAAAGATTAAGTGAGAAAGTAAAACAGCCTGAAGAAGTGTCCCAATAGGGAAATTGTTTTCCTGCGATTCAGCTAAGTTGCAATTTTGTTCTTAAACTCACCAATTGCCATGAAAATTTCATTCACATTCATAGATGTTTTGGCAGATGTCTCCATAAACAATAAGCTGTTGTCATCTGCATAAGCCTGTGCTTCCTGAAAGTTAAAATGAGAATGTATTACCTCATTTTCTTTAAACCACACAATTAGTACCTACAGTATTCTTACTGCTAACAAGTGACAATTTCATTTCATTGTGACAGGAAGTTTGCTGAAATGCTTAGATGACAACATCCTATTTGTAACTATGAAGTTACAATAAAGCTCCAATACAATAGTTAAACATTTAACACTGCAATCTTAACCTTTACTTATCTTAAAATATCCATATCAAAAAGTCTAAAGCAAAAATAAACAATAAATGAAAGCTTTTATTAAAAACAAAACCGTGACCCATGACTCTGTCTACGAGAATAAGAATGCTCTGGAAAGTACCCTCTCAAGTCAAAGAGTCTGTCATCCAAGAAAAAAGGCAGTTTGTGAGCTATTCTGAAACTCTCAACCATTAAGGCAGATTTATCAGAACAGTTCCACTATTCTTACAGAAATTCATGATATAAAACAGTATTAAATATCTTGTTCATTTACCTCCTTCATCAGTCTATCTGAAAAACACTTTTGCACTCAAAAAAATGCCCCTTTTTTGCCACTTCCTAATAGTTAGTTCAGCTAAAAATCCCTACTCCTTATAATAATGTCACTGCCTTTGAATTCAATAGGGGAGAGACAAAAAAACATAGCTATAGCTATGACAAAAGAGTGCATCATCCATACTATTTTGTACTCATTTAAATGGCATCTACTAAGATCTATGTAATATCTGAAATAATACATTAACAAACACTTGGAAATCTCAGAAGTGCTGTCCAGTGAAATAGAGAATGTCATAGGCTTCTTCTGAACTTCAGGCCACCTTAACAAAAATATTAATACTCAAAAAAATATGTCAAACCGGTTCTATTTTGGTCAAAGAACCTAGCCAGTTGAATTTGATTAAGCTTCAGGAGTTTGTACAGGTGTGAGTTTTATAAAATACTGTAAATTTTCATAATATATGAAGTCATACTAAAATACAGCTTTGTGTTGCTACTGACAGTATACAATTAGAAAAATAAATTCTTGAATTCTAGGAGAAAATAAGTTACTAGGATTCACTGCTATACAAAAGAGTATCTTGCATGGTGATGCCAAATATAGATCAAAACAGTAGGAGAACTGATGACTAACAAATAAAGCCTGTGATATTAAGAAAATTTATTCAGATTCAATCATCAGTGAGTGGACCAGAATCATCTGCAGTGAGTTTTCTATTTGATAAGACAGCCATTTTCTGAATCCTTGGATTAATGTTCTAAAAGATTAGATGTAGCAGTCAATGTAGCTGTATCAACTAAAACACACAGAACAACGAACACCACAGCTAAGACTCAGAATGCTGCTTCCGCAGAACAGCCTAAGCAAGCTTGGTATATCAATGAGCTTTATATCATATGCTGATTCAAAATTTGTCTGCTAACAACTCTCAGAGAATGGCTTGCATCAAGAGTTACTGTTATCAAGTCAATTTGAACTCTAGATACCGTTTACCAGTCCCAGTGCTAATTTGGGGTAGAAGACAAGAGGTCACATTAAGGGACAGAAATTCTACTAGCCTTGAAGATATGCAAATAAACTATTCTTCAAAGTCAAACTTAATTACTTTAAAAAGTCTATTACTACACAAAATTTGCATATGCTGCCGAAAGAGCTATTTCTACACAATTCAGTTATATTTAATAGCACGACCTCTACAATAAGTACTTAGACTACACACATAAGCTTCCTGATGACTTGCTTACTTTTATTCCAGCGAAGCACTTTTATTTATAAACAGAAGCTATGCATACATACCTGGAAATCCACAGCTCTTTTGTTAGCTAGATCAGCTTTGTTTCCTGCTAAAGCTATTACAATGTTGGGACTTGCTTGCCGCTGAAGTTCTTTGACCCAATTTTTCGCTCTGGCAAAGGACTCCTGTTAACGATTGCAGAGTGATGCAACTGAGTTTTAGCATCCTTTCGTACTGACCTATTATCCCTACATCTGCTACTGATACTTTAAGCAATGGATCAAGACAATGGTTGCTACCATTGTCTAGAAGAAAATTTCAGCTTGCCGAGTGACCTTTTCAAGTAGAGCATTTCTATCTTGGTTCACAAATGTGCTTAGCTAGGACAATAGTGAAAAAGAAACCAAAGATAAGAAGGCTTTTATGGAGACACCATAAGGAACGAAAAATGCTTAAAAAAATGGGAATTTTAGTTTGTCCCACAGTAGAGTCAAGTTTATGAGCAGCTACACTGAAAGACTACTGAGTGCATTATGGCACGGGGTTTGGAGATTTTAAGTCTCACCTTACTAAAAGAATTTGGTAAAAATGTAGAAGAGATCATAGTAAACTTATCTGACCTAAGCTCAAATAAAAAGAAAACAGATAAGCTTAAGATTTGGTCTCGGTGCTTTCTGGTCACTTTCCAATCCCTACCTGTAACTTTTAACAATAAGATAACGTTTTTCACTATCAAAAATAAACTGCTCCAGGAGTAAGGTGAGAAAAGTAGCACAAATTAGGGAACTAATTTCAAAGTTAAAAAAATTTATCCAAAAGAATTTTCTCTCTATAAAATGCCTTTCAAGCCGTTCATTTCGTACAAGATTCTATGGAACATAATGGCTTGAAAATTATCCCAGTTAAAAATGAAACACAGAATGGTCCACTAATACAAGTCTTGAAAAGAGCCCCGTCTCCAAAAGTATGTGCATCTCCAATATAAGGAAATAGAAAGCTTCACTGTACCAAGAAAAACTAAAATAAAGCTGCATTTCTTATAGCTGTGTAAGTATTAAAGTATTTCACTTACAATAATCTAGTTAAACTACATTTTGACAATTACTAATAGATATGTTACTATCATGTATTATTGGCTCAAGGCTAATTAGTTCTGATGACACATGCTTCTGTTGAAGAAAAGGACACTGTGAAGCACATTTCACAGCAGACTGAAAATCTAACTGGTCAAAAATCAGTTCTTTCAATCTTTTGACATTTTGTTCCCAAATACGTATTTCCTGATGACATACACTGCTTCATCAAAATTGCAAGTTTTCTGTGTAGAAAGTTGTCAGTTGATACAGACTTATTTTTTGTTACAGCACAATAAAACATTTAGAGAAGTTAAAAACACTTTCAACTGTTAAAAATTCTAAGGCTCCGGGGCAATTTCAGTGGCTCTGCAACCCTAACTCCCCACCAGTTGGATTCTTTCATTTATTGTAGCTCTTTCGTATTGCAACATAAAAACAGCGAGAAGCTGTTAAACATACAAAATAATTACGTAGATTCAATTCTGGCAAAAAAGGTTTCTATCCAGAATTTAACATTGCATAGATTGGTACAAAACAATGAATTGATTCACACAAGTTGGTGAAAGAATCAGTAAGGGAATCCAGATCAACTCAAGTCCACTAACTCCTAGATCCGCTTTCGCTTCTCTATGCTGTACTTACCTCATTTGTAATGTCGTATACAACTATAGCTGCTTGCGCTCCTCTGTAGTACATAGGTGCTAAACTGTGATATCGCTCTTGGCCAGCTGTATCCCAAATTTCAAATTTTACCGTTGTATCATCAAGACACACAGTCTGGGTTAGAAAAGCAGCTACAAAAAAGACAGAGGTGCTGAAAACAGAACTCTGCTTGTACCTGTACATTCATATAAAATTAAGTTCACAAATATATGATTTCCTTAAACACTTAAAGTCTATGATTAAAATACAATGAGCCTGACACTACCAAAGTTTTTAGTGACTGGCAAACAACTCTAATTTATACAGAATAGCTTTTTGAATAGTCAGTCTCTTCTCAAGTTAAAGGGAAAAGTAATTAAAAAGAATCCTCAAACTTTTTGTAATGGTGAACCTGATCAACCCAAAGCTTCCCTCAAGCCTTCTACATACATTTCATAGAGATGCAACAGACAACATGTAGCACCAGTAACAGCATCCTGCCCTGCTATACTCCAATAGCTTCAACATAGACAGTTCCACTGTACTTGCATTCTGTGAATATCTTAAATCCTTGACTTTCAGCTCACAACAATTCTATCTTAGTTAAGAGATCTGGAAGCAAGAATAACTTCTTGAAAGTTTTTGCTTTTAAAGCAGCCATATAAACATATTTTTCACTCTAAGTCACCTCAAGAATTTATTTCAGCATAATTATCAGAGCCTGCAGTTTCAAGAGAACCTGTATCCATTGCCATGAAAACTGAAGGCATTTATCTACATAATTGCCACCATCCTAAATAATGATAATTATGGAAAACAGTGAACAATTACTCAGTACTATCAATAATAAGCTAGTCTGAAGAATTTATTGGGAGAAAACAACAAAATGCAAGGAGATTTCCTTCTATGAGGCTTTTTCAAAAGCCTTTTAAGAATTTAGATGAAAATTTTGAATAAACCAGCATAAATGCTTGGAGTTGTTTATCCAGATATGACAGACATTTAGTGAAATAATACTTTGGACTGGCTTGCTCATTCTATTAAAAAAATAAGAAAGTTGTTTTTAGTACCTTCTATTTTGATGAAATGCTAATAAAAGCCTGCTTTGCAGAACCGGGTCTCACTAGTAAGTATACTCACCAACTGTAGCATATTTAAATCAAATGTCTGAAGCTGCTCTGACCACAACCCTTGCATATCTGGGATACCACCCTGCCCACATACTCCCAGACATTAGAGACAGTGCATCACTCCTAAACAGCTACAACTTTCATCCCAACTTATTATGGTAAACCAAAGCAAGCCAATCTTGCTTTACCAATGAAGCTGTAACTGCCACCCTGAAACTGCCTAGGAAATGGTCAGATGTTCCTGTTTCAGTAGTATTGGCATCCATCAGAGACAAGCAAGCAGGCTGGAGAAGGAAAAAAGCTTTGGTGTTCTAATGTTAAAGCACTGGAACTCTCTCCAAATGCCAAGTACCCAAGCTCCAATAAAACACGCTCCTCTTGGTAATTTCCTAACCAGCTAAGAACCACCAGAAAACAACACAAAACCACACACCCAGGCCAACATTCTGTATCAGAATAAGGGTTTCTTTCCCAGAATCATCTCAACATTAAATACCTCCAAGACAGAAATGAGACATTAAGCAAGTGGAATTTGAAAGTCTTACAGACATTCAACAGAAGAACGTACCTACACTCCATAAATGAAGGAATGTATTCAGAAAGAGAATCAAAACAGGGACTTATTCTTTGATATCCTCCTGCTTTTGCTGAAAGGAACCTTTCAGCCACCACAGAAATGCCAGTAACCAACTTATGTATACAAAATAGGTTTCTTTTATCTCACAAGACCATAGTTAATTGATAACAAATCGATTCACTGTGCTAATTATCTGAAACCAAATAAATCTTACCAGCCACACTTCTTCATAAGCCAGTCACAAGCACCGCTACCCTAGCCCAAAGTGCCCAAGTCTAGGTATCATACACACCAGCACAGCACTGCCAGCGCCTGCCTCTAACGGCGCTCTCTTCCACTATTATTTTATCCAGACTCACAATACACTTACACTCCTCTTTGTTCAAAGACCCTTCTATATACAAAGAAAAGCATCCCTGAAACAGAGGCTACCGAACTAGACTATTTTCTATAAACAAGCTTTCTGAACTCCAATATTCCTGCATTTATTATCACTAAGCTTATAAAAGGACGTTTTCTTGTTTTCATTTTTTGTTAAAGGGCATAAGTTAATATAGAGTTTTTAATAAATCATGTATCTTAACTTGGATGTAAGTTCTCAATTAACATCTATACAGCTTTTAAACAATTGAACAGGCTTTAGATTATCCCTTACTCTATCCAGATAGAGAAACAAAACAAAAGGAAGTGAATCAGACATTACTGAAATTTTAAAGGATTTCAAATAACTTGAACATTCTAACAGCTAGAAACAATGCAAAAAAAAAAAAATGATGCAGTCAAGTTCAGCTTGTCCTTTTTATTTTTGTAAGCTATGTAGATTTTTGCATTTCAACCACTGTTCATACGTAAAGACACCTACAGATGAATGAAGGGGCTTCACATAAATATTACAATTGAACACAGACTCATTCACGCAAGCAGTAACATCAACTACTAGGAAACACTGACCAGTCTATAAAATCTGCATCTGTTTAAGTCTGTATACCAAGAAGTGGTTTTAGGGGAAGCTCAAATGTAACCAAGGAGAAAAAAAGATCAGAAAGCACAAAGAGTTTCAACACACAAGGTAACAGAAGGAAATGTCCAATGAAAAATAATTACAACAAAACAAAGTCTGTTCATTGTGAAATGGGAACTTTTTTCGTATTCTAGTGAAGCGTTTTGTTTGCAGTTATAAAATGTAAAGGCAGCACTTTTATTCTTGTTGCTACTAACAAAGAAGAGTGCATCTAGAAAAGCAACACGTTCTCTCAATTCACAAGCAAAGTCAAACTATATAAACAACAATACAACCTTTTTAGAAGATGAAGCACTTCGTTTTTATAAAAACCTAGTTCTTTTTTCTTATTAAGCAGTTATTTCATTCAGGAAGTAAACAGCACTATTTGAACAGCTACACATCCATTTAAAAAATTTAACATCAATCAATCCCAGTTTTCAAAACTACGAAATTCAAACACACATTTACTTTCTCCATGTGACATGGATGTTTGCTACAGCTGCATAGCAACTACAACCTTTAATTTAGATAATTACAGATCACAGATAAAGACACAGGTCTCAAATTTAATCCCTGCTGTCAGTGACCCATCCTGGACATGACATTACATTCAAGGCTGTCAATGGCAAAGGACAATATGAAGTCGATGGGAAACAAATTAACAGCATCATTTTCTCACCTCCAATGGTACTTTCTTGAAACTCATGAAATTGTCCCTTTACAAAACGAAGCACCAAACTTGATTTGCCAACTGCAGATTCTCCTAGAAGTACTAGTTTGAACTGGCAAATTTTATTTCCAGCGTTAGGCCCATTGGGTCTTGTTGCTCCTCGGTTAGCCATGTCCAAATTAGAAAGAAGTCCTTTGTTTCAACTTCTTGAAAGCAAATTCCAGGATGCAAAGCCCAGGGGTGCTTCTGCTAGTAACAACCTGTTTATGAAAAGATAGTAGGCAGTATTAGATTTACAAACCAATATGAAAAATCTAATTCACCAGTGCAACACCAATGCAACCAGTCCTAATATTTTCCAAAGTCAACGGCCCAGAGTATACTCACTGTCACTGTGAAAAATCAGCAATCTTCTTGCATATCCAGTCTTCCTTTTCAAGCGTCTAACTAGGACATTAAAAATCCAATCTTTCTTTTTTCTTGCAAGATTCAGTCTCTCATTTCATACCATAACAAAGTCAAAGTATTTGACAGCAGAACAGATTCAGTGTTGCAAGTTCTAGCTAAAATTTCAAGTGACAAAAAAAAACCTTTTTTCAGAACTTTCCTAATTAGCAATACTTGATTATTCAGAAGTTAGCACCAGCAAAGAAAAACAACAACAAAAAAATCTTTGGGTAAATTTGGAAACTGAGTCACCATATCAAGTTCTTCACAAGTATGTTTTATCAATTCACTTCTATCATACACATCAAGGCCTTTTGTACTTCATTACAGAAAGAGAATGTATTTTGATGTACAAATCATACTTTTTCTAGTTAACAAATATATTCTGAGAAGCAAAGATACAAAATCTTTCACACTGAATTGCCTTCAGCGCAATAGGAAACCCAGAGCGTTTTGTATAAGCCATCAGAAAACTAAGTGCAATATGTAGCTCACACACTACTCCTCCGCTCATCTTAGCAATTATCCTTTTGTTAAATTCAACACTAGTCTTGCACAATTAATAAAAGATTCTCCTGTTCCGTAGAATGTTTCACCATTAGCAGATATCTGTTCTCAAAAAAATTCTACCTGAATTCCTGATTCCCATATATCAAATCAGAAAGAAATCACAGAATTATTTCTTTACCAACAAAACTCTTTAATTGGTACTTCCTTTTCCCACTGTAAAAAGGAATCTGAATATAGTCTTAAGAAGAAAATATTATCTGGTATCTTAAAGATATTTTTCTCTCTTATGTTGCTCCTTTTCCCATACCTCAAAATAATTTAGCAACTTCCATGTAGAATATTCCCATTTTGTATTCATCCCTGTCTCTCCTGAATTTCTGTCCTGTTTGACAATTATATCATTAAATCAACACGATTTTTTACTTCACTATTGCAACATGATCAAAGTATCTAATTTTAGATATATGTTCTCACAAACACAAGGAAGAAAAAGCATGGCATAATGAATGAAAGTTTGAGGCAAAAAAAGCCCCTGAAAATCTTTCACTATTATCAACTACAGTGATAATTGCACTTTTCAATACTTTCCCATTAATCTAAAAATTTTAAATAAAATTTAATTTACACTACAAGAATGGATCTAGTTATTCTAAAACAATAACAGGCCACCTATCCTTGTGGCATAAAAAAGAATGGTGCACAGCTGGTGTGTTGGTTCTAAGACAGGAATTATTATTTTTATTTTCCCCACATGCTATTGAGAAGTTGTGAATCAATTTGGATAAAGATGAATGAATGACAACAGTTAATCTATCCCTAACAACATTACAAGAAGTAAAACATTAATATATAGTCAAAACAGAGGTAGCTCACAGTAGCATTATCCATTTGTTTCTCTACTAACTTTGGAAAAGGAAGACAATTGTTAAACTTATTTCTGTTTTAAAAATACAATACTTCTGCTTGCGCTGTAGCATTATAGTGTGTTAGGACA
The DNA here is from genome assembly GCA_013398735.1 of Nothocercus julius. Lineage (NCBI taxonomy): Eukaryota > Metazoa > Chordata > Aves > Tinamiformes > Tinamidae > Nothocercus > Nothocercus julius. The sequence continues at coordinate 44,565 of VZSV01000123.1, read as the reverse complement.
ATCATGAAATAACTTAAAAATCTTCATCTTAATTCATCTTTCCGGACTCCGCAGCATTAATGAAGACATAGAAGTCATCCAATAACAAGTGGATTAGCACTCTTTGTGAGCAAGTGACTTCTACAGGCTGTGCACTGAGGACTCTGCTTACTCTCTCTCTGGCTACTCTTTTGCTTGCTCTCTATGGGACAGACTACTACAAACAAAAGCAGGCATTCTAGAAAAACAGCCCAGACTGATTTAATTCATGTATCATCTATTCATTTCAGTTGGCCATTGAGCAATTCAGAGTATAGATCATTTAAAAACAGTTGAAACAGGCTTCAATTTTCATCAACTGTCCAATTACAGGAGTTATAGGTTTCCATGAAGTACTTCTAAGTTGACAGCTTTATAACATCTCTCCTATACATAAATCACCCTAAACACTCAAATATCATACATGAAATTAAACAGTTATCAAGTGAATAGCAATTAGGCTCTCTGCAAAACCCTCAAGTCCTGGAAGCACAGTGCAAATATCCTTCATTTAATAGTTACATCAACATATCTAATAACTTAATGCTATATACTGCAATCACACCACCCACTTTTTAACAGATTGGGATAAAAAACACACATTTGAAAGAAAACATTAAAGCATACCCAGCTCATTTTGATATATAGGAAATTCACCATCACCTTCCGCAAGCTTAAGAAATCATCATGCTTTGGATTTCATATAATACTGAAACTGTTCCCGTAAGTGTGGAACATGGCAGGAGCCAAATATGAAAAGACAAAAATATTTTCTTAATCTGAAGAAAAGCAGCTCTAAAATACTTTCTTAGTCTGAAGCAGCTCTATAGCTTGACATACAGTCATTACAAAATACAGTCAGCTTGCTCTTTTTAGATTTGTTTGCTGAAAATAACACCTCACAGGTATTTAAAAGTAATCTTCAATGCTACAGCCTCCATACATTGTCCTAGCCTCTGGCCATGTTTGTTCATATTTCTCACGTCATCTGTGAAATATTAGCCTGGGAATCAGAAAAAGAAAACACATACAGAATAAAGGGAAAGTACTTTCAGTATCCCAAACACACAGAGCTTACACCTAGCTTTGATGGAAGTCCCCAGGAAAAGATCTCGTACCCCCTTAAGTTCTGTATGTTGAATAATCTTTTTAATTTCTTGATATTTTTGGAATACGTGAAGAAAGCAAGCCTTAGCAAGACATTTTCAATCACTTATACACAAAAATATACATGTTTGACTCACATTAGGACATTAGGTTTAAAATATAAAGATCTGCCGAGGCAAGTCCTTCAATTTCTGAAGGTTTTCAACACATCATGCATAGTTTCATAGACAAATCGCTTAATATGTATGGAAAATACAGAATTTATTCCTTTTATTGAGCATTATCAAACCCTTGCTTGAGCAGGGTTGGGGGTTGGATCAGATGATCTCTAGACATTCCTTCCAACCTCAACCATTCTGTGATTCTGTGAAAGCTATTATATACTAGTACACAAAGATCACTTTGCACTCTTGAGCACTGCTACAATAACATTAAGGGGCCTTCTCCTAAGTAGGAACTTTCACTCTTGAGTATCCTCCAGCACGATAGCAGTTCCACGCCTAAATGCAAGAACAAGGAAGTTCAGGGCATATCATTAGGAAAATACTCCTGTTAGTCCTATCAAGTAGTTTAACAGATGCTGGGTTTATTCTCTTCTCACCATCCCTTTAGAAAAGAAACTTTTATGTGCCTAGGTGGCATTTGTCAAACTTTATATAAGAGGAGGTGTTTTTATAGACATATATTTTTCAGCCTCAAACATATGAATTCTTATGTAAATCACCACCTACACCTACAGTTTCACAATTCAATGTGATAATTCACAAATTGAATCTATGCAGCCAGGTAAGTGTTCAAATCAGTGCCTCCTATCAAACACAAAAGTGTTCAAATCAACTTTAAACTACAAGAAAGCTAACATACCAGAATCAAAATATCACTATTGATAAAAGCCAGCCTACCAATGCGATTAAGACAGCTAATAGTGTTCCTACAATGAACAAATTTTAGACACAATTATGCTTTCAAGTTTCAGGTTTCTGGCAAATTAGAGTTGATAAATGACTGCTTCTGGCTGACTGTATTGGAAATTCAGTGTTGACAATATCTAGAATAGTTACACAACACTGAGGTTACTGCCACTACCTACTTCAAACCTGTTTATACTGGGCTATCTAGATACTGCTGTTTTAAATATTTTAAACAAATTTATGTGATAGGCACTCCTACTAGGCATTTTTTTTTGTTATTCCTTTCCCAGGTTGACAAAATTAACGTGGCATTGAAGCATTCAAAGTAGTGGCAGGCACAATTATCAAAACATTTGTCGTGAGTAAGCCTATGAAGCAGTAGTTTAAACAAGTGAATCAACAGCAGAAGAAATTCATGACCTTCCAATTAAAGATAATAGCTATCAGATTCATATGAGTTATGTGTATTATAAGTTGTTTTGAGATAAGCTAGCTTATCATACTAGAGACACAGGTAATGATGGCTGTATAATCATTGTTTCTAGTCATCTTATTTCAGTTAAGACCCACATTCTCTTGACATTTCTTTTAATAGGGTAAAAATATGCACAAAGTATTTTACCCAAACCCCTAAGAAGTCACTATCAAATTGGAAAAAAACAAACAAACAGACACGTAGGAATGCTGAAGCTTTTTACTTGCTCAAAGTGTTACTTGAACAGAACTGATTAATTTCAGCTTAATTTTTCAGTCTCTCTTTTCCCTTGTCAGCCTAAGAGAATTTAAAAAAAAAAAAAAAAAATGCAGGGAACACCGAGGGACTAGTTTTGTCTTTCATGGCCCTATTGTTTTGAACAGCATTCTGATAGTTTTAAGCTATCCCGCTCTTCTCTACACCAAATCTTATGTACAAGCATATACTGACTTCGGGTTTTTATTAAGGAGTAATCAGGTAAGGAGCCAGGAGGCTGCCATGATGGTGATGGATTCAGGGTTTCCTGAAGAATGATGTGTGATGAGGACGTATCCCTTCCTCCCTTATCTATCGCCCCTCTCCGGGGCACAAGCGAAAGAGCAAGAGAAGGACCCATCCTCCCTTTCCCTCTCCCACAGGGAATAGGGAAAGATGCCCTGGCAGGGGCAGCTGTAACGCAGCGCACGCAGGGAGGCCCCTCACTCCCCACTTCCCACCGTTATGCCGGGCTCAGCTCCTCCAAGACCTTCCCTCGCCAACCGCTCCCTTCCAGTCGCACGCAGGCGGTTAAGGGGAAGTGGGAGAACTGGGGGCGCCATTTTGAGACGGGAAAAGCCAGAGCGGCCTCTCTGCGCGCCGCCCGCCGGGTAGAGCAGCCCGCACAGCGACTGGTCCCTCCCGCACCGCGGCCGTCGCTCCCTCACCGCCCGCCAGTAGTAGCGGAAGGAAGAAGAGCTGCGAGCAATATCCCGCCTGCCGAGAGCCCCGCAGCGACCCCCCATGCCGCCACCTCCTCACCTGGCCGGGCCGGGCGCCGGGGAGTGAGGGGAGCCGGGCGGCGCCTGGCTGCGTGTCCGCGGCGGGGCTGGGGGACGATGCGGGGCCAGGAAGGAGAGGGCCG
>VZSV01000123.1:9890-33018 GCA_013398735.1 Nothocercus julius | reverse complement strand
TTTTTTTTTTTTTTTTTTTTTTTTTTTTTTGTCTTATAGCCAATTACTCCAATTATTGTGAAAAAATTTAGAAATACAACCAATCCAGCCCCTGGTTTTGAAAGAATATTCTATGGCAGAGCAGATGATCCAGACGTTGCATCTCACTTGACACATGGCATTAGTTCACGTTCTTCGCTCGCTGTAAGAATCTCTTGTTTAATAATGGACCACTTAAGAACCTGCTTAATGAGTGCAACTTCATGGTCAGGGATAAAGGTACATAGCTGCAACACTTCACTGCTGTTGTAGCTTATCTGAATTCTGAGGTCAGTTTGTGGGATTTAATTAGCATGATTGAAAAAGGAAAACAGTTGAAGTTCAATGATTTTTATTAAATACCTTCTACAGTGTTGACTGAATTATTTCATTTTCATTTAATTTGAGAGCTAGTGAGCTCTCATCTCTTCTCACAACTTTTGCTGCTTTCTCCTTAACTGGATAAAGAGAAAACCTATTTAGCAGCCTAGCAAGAGAGCAATCATCTAAAAACATGATTGTGATGTAGCAGCATTATTATATTTATTTCTTGCTTTTGAGTTGAAAATGTTTTTGCTAGTGAAATAGTGATAGTTTGAACATGTCAGACTCTGTTATATGTATTCTTCAGAAATGATTTGTGAGATGTAATCAAGCAGCTGAAGAGCTTGTTAGTGTGTCTTAGAGATTTGAATAATAATCATGTGATTTTAAAAATATGTGAGTAAAATACACTTTTATGATGAATTTCATTACTTGGGCTTGAAAAGGAGTAATTTTCAATTTTACAAATGAAGAAATTGAGGGCAAGAGGTGTTTAGGGCTCCAGACTTTACAGGTTGATCTTCAATATGAAACACATAAGACATGATATTTAGGATGTTGAACAGGACATTTATTAGGCCTAAACAAAAATGAAAAACAAACAAACAAAAAGAACCCACAGGTGGTTCTTACTTCCTCAGAAGTTTTATGCTGAATAGATTCACTATCTATTATTAACTGAATACTGACTAGAGGAAGAGTTGAAATCTTGGTGAGTTCCGTAAGTACAGGTTATAGAGTGATTATATTTGTTACTTTTTTTTTTTCTCAGCCTTTGTATATATAACATTCAACAAGAGACTAGTAATAGTTCCTCCCTAGTGTTCCTAGGGAGGAACACTTTCTTTTAAGTAGCCTGAAAAATCATAGTTTGGGAGGATCAAAATAAACTTCTGCCATTTTTGAAATTTCTTACTTTTTTAGTTTTTTTTTCTTTTTTCCTGAAGTTGATCTAACTGTACAAATAATTTCAAGCCTCGTGAAAGCACCAAGAAAACATCTTGTCCCAACCAAGCTCTGAACTTTGAGCACTTGGCAAGAGTCATTTCTCTTGGTATGTCTTTTCAGGTTGCAGTACTAGTGTATATCTTAAAATGTTATATTTAAATTATGCATTAGTGTAATGCAGTGGACAACAGATGCTTTTAATAATAAAGACCAGGAGACTTTGTTTCAAAGATATTAAAACTATAGTCATGTTCAAAGTTTAGTTTTGATTATATTACAGTTTGACTATAGTTTTTAATGCGCACTAAGAACAGAAGGACTGCTATCTCAAACTTTATAAACTAATGAGAAAAACATATATTAAAGGGAAAAGTTCTGTCTTACAATATTTGCTTAATTTAGATTTAGCATAGAATTGATTATTAGTGACATTATCACAGAGTCAGTTTTATCTCATAGTACACTTTTGTTTTGCAATTTGACGAATAAGATTGTCAGTCTAACCATCTCACTTGAGCACTTACTGTCACACTGTTATTCTTGTACGCGTGTTGAGGAGGTATCCATACTGATGTGTAAACGAATAAAACTTTCTGTATTTTCTGCCTCTGTTGTTGTTTGTGACATCTTTAGGCAGCCTTGCTGATAAATCCACTTCCTAAAACTAATTTTCAACAAAAAATACAAGACAGAAAAGAAGCAATCTACTGGAGTAATCGTCAGGCCGCATTGGGCAGATCACACGATCAAACTCCCATGTTACCCGCAGGCTTGGATATAACTCATACTACATTTGGAACAACTGTTATCCGTGGTAGGAAAATTTAGTAATAGAACACATGGATCTTAAATGTAAGATAGACTGTGGTTTAATGCTTGGTGTATACTCTGTGCTTCCAACAATTCCAGTTTAATAGGAATTTATTCTTCTTATAGCAGTTACTGACATACTGATGATGAAAATGCACTAACATTTTTAGTATGATGAATCGAGAGATGACTAAGAGACTTTTGTCACCAATACAGCTTTTTGTTGTGCTGTGGATCTGCCTTCATAGTTTTACCTTCCTTTTCCTGACTATTCCAATAGGTCTGATTGGTCAAGGATACTACCTTGAGCAATGAGTCTTTTCTTTACAGGTTGATGCAAATCACGTTGACCATTTATCTCTGCAGTGGTTATGTTTTTCTATGATTGTTGCTGTTGATAATCTGCAGTGTTAGTGTCTTCTCTAATAAAATACTGTTTATATATATATATATATATATATATATAAAATGTGTGTGTGTGTGTGTGTATTTTGTATCATCATTTCAGATGTGTCAGGTGGAGAACTTATTAATCCACCAAAAACATATGAAGAAGTAGATAAACAAGCCAGACAAGGACATGATTTGTACATCAAGTCACACAATGATTATTATGTAGGTAAGTCATAGCTGATAAACAACTACATGAGAGACAGAATATGAGTAAGTGTAACTGCATTTCTTGGTTGTCTTCAAAACATATTGTAAAGTAAGTTCTTGTAAGAACATAATAAAAAGTAATACATTGTATCTCAAAAATTATTTAAAAGTAATCTTCATAAGCTGCCTGGATAGGGTCCTGGCCAATGTTCTCTAGGTGATCCTGCTTGAGCAGGGGCATTGGAATGAATGATCTTTCAAGGTCCCCTCGACCTTCAACCATGTTGTGGTTCTGTGGGGAAAAAGTCTCATGCAATTGAGGGAACACCGTCTGTTTCTAGAACTGTAGAGCATTTCATGGTGGTCCTAGTACTACTAGGCACTGCTAGAACTTAATGAGGGAGTTGGGAATCTGGTTTCTTTTGAGTGCTAGCTGAAAAGCAGAGAACTACAAAGTCCTTGATCGTGTGGTTGTTCAGTGAGTTTGACGTCTACCTCACTGAGAACAGTTGCAGAGTTGGAACCACAAACCATTAGTCCTCCTCTCCTAATTCCAGTACTTTAACCTCTGGTTTCTCCTTCTTACCAAGGATCTAGACAAAATTTCAGGGCATCTTGACCTCCTGATGGTGAGCTCATCATCAAGGCCTGGTTACAGCAAGGATTTCAGGTTTCTGTCAGGCTCTCTGAAATTCAGGATCCTACTTGTCCCGTAGCTATGGTCACGCCACTTCCAGCCCAAGCATTTTTACTTCTACTTCTTCATGCTCTGTGGGCTGCATTTACATGAGTAGACTGCTCAGGGCTGGTTATTTTGCAGATCTAGACAAAAATAAAGTGACAAATAGTATCCTGAAATGCAGCACTGTTACAGCTACTGTTAATTACCGTTACAACCCAATCTATTTTTTTGGTTGTAGTTTTTTTGTTTGTTTATTTGTTTTTGTTTTTCATTTGTTTGTTTGTTTTCCAGTTCCATTGCTTTTATTTTGACTGTGAGACTTAAATTTCTATTCCAGAAGATTCAGGATAATAATAATAAAATTGCCCATTGTAGTAATGCTAACAATTTTGTAAGTATTGGACAAATGTTTAGAGAAACTGCCACACAGGTTTCTCAGTTGAATGATCTAAGTTTCGTATGGTTGCCGTTATGGAGAAGTAAAATCATAGTACCATATTTCTCAATACAAATTCTGCAAGAGCAAAAAAGTCTCAGTATTGATATAAACTGTGCAAACTTATAATTTAATTTGACCCCACCCCCACACACACACCCCATTTAACATGGGAGGCATTTTAGTGGAATTGCTCACTTTCTGTATCTCTGCAGTCCCTTTTCCCAAGATCATGGGAAAGGCTGACAAAAAGGAGAAAAAAAAAAAAAAAAATAAGCTCAGCAGTAAAAACATAAGTGCTGTTTTTATTTTTGAAATAGTATTTTGAACAATAATGCAAAAGACCCATGTTGCAGTGCAGCCAGAGGAAATGTTTATTAGAAAGCAGTGAGTAATGTTTTCTTGAGATTTCTGATTGGTGTTCTTCTCAAAAGCAGTTTGAAAGAGCAGCAAAAAAATGGAATGATATTTTTTTCTTGTTGACAAGAAATATTTGTTTGCAGCTGACTTGCATAGAGCACTTAGGTGAAATACTGTAGTACTTCCTTGCATGTGAAACTTCATTCATTCCCCTGGGTTTGTCTTGAGTCTTTACTCGGACATAAAAGAGGGCACAGGTGGCAACTTTACACCTCAAGTGTTTTTTGTCTTCACTTTTAGCTAGGATATTAAATTACTTGATAAGCATGGAATCCACAATTAGCTATCTTATTCCCTTGAAAAGTGTTGTTAGTTATTGATTTGCTTTTGTTTCTTTATTATTTCTTCTTAAGAATGAAGATAACTTTTAATATATATATATATTTTATCTAGTCTGAAATACTTATGTTTTCTACAGGGGAAGTTATAAATAGAAAATATGATTCACCAAATTTCAATAGGTTTCATGTTTTTGGAAAAGAAACCCCTCATTTTGAAGATGGACGAAATGTAGCCAGATCCTTAAATTGGCTCGTGGATCTACAGTCGTGAGTTACAGCTTGTTAATTAGTGATGTGAATTTTCAAGAGGGGTCTTCACGTTTGACCATATTTTTGGGGAGGTTTCAAAACAGTAAGATTTTTTTGATTACTGATTTTTTTTTTTTTGGTCATGCAAAGAAGTTGCTGTTTCCTTCTAACCTACAATAATACTGCAGAACAGTTATGTCTAAGAGTTATTTTCCAACTTTGTAGAAAGAAGGCAGCAAAAATTGTATCTAAACGAAGTGATGATTTCAAGGAAAAGTTTCAACCTCAGCTTGGAAAAGTGCTTGATCCGTAAGTAAGCAAAGATACCTTCCAAGAACAAATTCACTCAAGCTGCTTGCTCAGCCTCAAATACTCGGTTCTGTCTGATGTAAACAGTATTACTGAATGCTCAAAACTTCCACTTGTCAGCAATTTGCTTAACAGCAAGGGACCTTCTGCTTGCACTGAGTAGACAAACTTGTACAGAAGATACTACTGAGGTCTATATTGTGGCTATGCTGTGACGCTGAGCTGCTTTTTAAAAGGTCTGTATCAGAACTGATTAGATTTGCACCAATGCAAGCAGGCCCAGTGCAACTGAATGGGCAGTGGAGGTCTGCACCATGAATTCACAATCTGTGTACTGGGTAAATCAAAATCTATGGAAGGGGAAATCTTACTTATACAGTGTTCCAGGGTAAGTGGTACTTATACGGGCAAAAGATAGGAGAGAAGAATGAATGCTTCAATGACAGCATAAATTATTGAAAATAGCCATTTTATATATCATTTATAAAGTAAGAAAAGGCTTACATATTTTATTTTGAGGAAAATGTGGATGATGTCTTTTCTTAAAAATGGCAATAATTTACTAAATCTGAGAAACTAAAGCCATGTATTTCAGTAAGCCATATAAGTGCATAACCTAAGCTTGTGTTTATGTGCTGTGATAAAGAAAATACGATTTGTATAGCTTAGACAGGAATTATTGCAGAATATTTTGTAACATTTTTAAAAAATATTATTGGGTTTGCCTCTCTCTTTTGCAGTTAGGAAGGATTGAAATGACTGGAATGTTTAGGCTATTGATTTAGCAACTAGACTATTTTACTTGCTCTGACATTGATTTTGGTGATCTTTTCTTACATGGACTATATTCTCACTTGAATAGTTCCATGGAAAAGGACATAATAATGAAAAATGTCATGTTATCTATCAGCATATGTTAAAATCAATTGAACTGCAGATTCTTGAAGCATCGTGACAATGCTTCACCCTCAAGTGGTCAGAACAGCTTTTTAAGGTTGCAAACCAGAGTTACAGCAGTCCTGAAGTACTGTGAGGTCAAGATCCATCTGTGCTACAAAGCTGGGCTTCCTGAATGTATGCGAAGACTTTCTAGTCTGAAAGATTTGTGTGAGATTTTTGTAAAATTATGTCCAGAGGCTCATAAACAACATTACTGCCTTTTTTCTTTAGTCAAAGTTTAACCTCACAATCTCCTGCTTAAGTGACTCTGAAGAATTATGCCCATAGTACCTGTGGATACTGAACTTAGATGAGGGTAATTTCTTCCCTTTCTTTCCCTATGGTCTAGTTTATTTTGAACTAGACTTACAGTATGAGCAACATGAAGCAGTGTGATTAGTCAGAGTATCTGGGTTGGAAGCTCAAACCTAGCATTATTATTACAGTATAGATACAAGGTAGTTTCATTTTATTTTGTGAATTTCAGACTATCCACATTCCACCTGTAATATGAAAATGATCATAAGGGAAAAATACATATGATAGTCTTTAAGTTACATTGTGTTCTCATCTCTCTGGTTTTACCGTCTTTTTGGAAGAAGGATTAACTGGTACTCTTAATTTTGATTAAGGTTTTTGATTCACTTAGCATTTTTTTAAAGAGGCAATTAAATATTGCATCTTTATATTGCATCTTAAATGAAGAAATTATTTATCTAAAAAGTCGTAAAAAATTGATCTTAATGTCATCGTTAACATTTTAATTTTCTGGTTAATAGAACAAGGCCAAGTTTTGCAGATTAGTATTGGCTTCGTTGCTGTTTTAATAGGAACAATACTGTACATGATAAAGCAGAAAAGTGATTGCATATTAGCCAAAAATAGGTTATTTGAAGACATTTCGGTTGGAGATCTGATATGGTCTAGATATTCTGCTATTTCACAAGTATGTTATAAGGACTTTTCATACTGAGTTCTGTTATTTTTCATTGAAAAAGCAATTTTTTTAAGCAGTAGGTTTTTTTCTTTCAGTAACTCTAAATGTTCAACAAGTTATGTTTATATTTAGAATCGTAGAATCCTTAAGGTTGGAAGGGACCTTTAGAGATCATCTAGTCCAACGCCCCTGCACACACAGGGTCACCTAGAGCAGGTGGCACAGGGTGGCATCCAGGCAGGTTTTGAAGATCTCCAGAGACGGAGACTCCACAGCCTCTCTTGGCAACTTGTTCCAGTGCTCTGTCAACCTCACTGTCAAGAATTTCTTCCTTAAGTTCCTGTGGAACTTTTGGTTCTTCAGTTTGTGGCCGTTTCCTCTAGTTCTGTCGGTGGCCACCACTGAGAAGAGGCCAGACCCATCCTCCTCACTGCCTCCCTTGAGGTACTTAGAGACACTGATGAGATCCCCTCTCAGCCTTCTCTTCTCTTCAGGCTGAACAGGCCCAGCTCTCTCAGCCTTTCCTCATAGGGCAGATGTTCCAGGCCCCTGATCATCCTTGTACATCCTCACATTTAGCTGTGTTATGTTATTAACAGCAAATCTTTTAAATGTTTTTTTTAAAAGAGTGTTTTTCTAAAATGGCAACTTTGGTGGAAACAACTGATGAATGAATTCAAGATGATATCTTTGTATTCAGATGAACTCCTATGCATAAGTCTCCTAATAGTACAGTAGGAGATCATATGTATCTTTTAAATAATAGCATTTCTTTTTTGTCTACTAGTAACAATATTTAACAAAAAAAAATGTGTTCCTTGACAGTATAGCAGAAACTATGAATGTTCCTCCAGGCCATACATATGGGATGTTACTCCGTCCAGATGAGTATGGTAAGTCTTGTAGTATAAAACCTTATCTTGTTGATGAGACTATTCTGAAGTAGTTAGTAGTACAGAATATATATTTTTTTAAATACTTATCCTCAAAGAAGCAAGGTACACAGATTTAGCAGAATAACAATTTTTTTTGGAGGTATAATTTCAGAAGAAAAGAAGTTCCTAGTGAAAAAAATGAATATCAGAATAAAGAAACTTCAGGTATTCAGATTTTTTTTAAAGGTATCTGTTTCTGAATATAAACCAAATGGGAACTTTAAAAGGCAGGAAACTCACATTGACATCTAAATGACAATATTGAAGTGGCTATTTAAATTAGACATGTTTTTCACACAATGATTTTTCTTGTGTGAAAAAAGTATAGATAATAAAAGCAATATGTAAGAAAACTAGGAAGTTCTTGAAAAAAGAAACGGCTAACAATTTGAAAGCAAATACATTTTTTTTTTTAAATGTAAAAAAACTTAGTCTAAATAATCTGAGGAGTCCTTTGGATGAGTATAGCGTGATTAAGGAAGAAAGGTTCACAGGACATTTCTGTGAATGTAATGGATTTCTGTGCACGAGTGCCCAGTTTTTCTTTGAACTAGTTCTTTTTTTGTTAATAAAGTAAAGGTATAAGTAGTCAAAGGAAAGAGAACATGGTATAGTTGAAATTTTGAAGTGTAGAAGCAGTCTGTCATAAGATCCAAACAACAGGTAACCAAGGATTCAGAAGAAAAGTAGAATCATAGTTCTCATAAAAATGTCTATATTGTAAAATTACTCAAGATTGGAAGTCATTTTTGAAAATGTGCACTTTCTGTATGTATGAAAGTAATTGAAGAAGTGTTTATTTTTATAGGGGTTGGTGATCTTCTTCACTGTAGGATTCCTAGTGAATTCCTGCGTGGTAAAGACAGAGAGCGCGCTGTCCTTACTGCAGTTCGGCAAAGTTTGAAGAAAGCTAACTACCACAATTTTGACACATTGCTAGAAGCATTCAGGTATTATGATAAGGTTAGTGCTTTGAAAGAACATAAATGTAAGGGAATGTGTGACATTCACTTTTCCCACTGTGGAGATTGAGACAGGAAGAAACACAATCATAATGAAGTAAATATACCTAGAAAATATATGGTAATTTTATAGTTATACTATGAGTTTAATATACAGTTGTGTATTCTGGTTGATCACAATGCTAATGTAAAGCTGTATTAAGACTGTGTGCTAACACAGAGATTGATCTTTTACTTCATTTTTATATATTTTCTCTAAATTTTTACTTTTGTCTTCTGTTTTTTTTCATATGCCTCTTAGAATATGAAAATTTTAGAGTAGAGGAGTTGGCATAAAATGTTTATTATCATCAACTGCTCTTCTGTTGTCTGCCAAAATTCCAAAAAACTTTCAGAACCAGATTGCTGCATTATATACTTGCTATAAAATTGCAGGCACATACCTTAGTATCTAGCGGAACTGCTATAGGTACCAGATCATCTGCTACAGTGGTAGCTCAGTAATTTTAAGGCTACCAGACTTCTAAAATCTAGTTTCTCAAATTGCTAATTAACAAAATGGTTAGCTCCTGCAACAACCTTTCGCGGTAGTACTTGGAGAGGTGAGTGACTTGATCCCTCTTTAACTTTGCAGAAAGAAAGACTGTAAACTTGTAGAACTGAGTAGTATTTGTAGAATGACACAAACAGTATAGTGTCAAAGATGTTCTAATAATATGTGGTTTTCTTCACACCCTGATGGTAAGGTGCTTTGAAAGATGGTATGATGTGCTGTGTATGATGTACTCAGTTAGCTACCCAACTACAGAAAAACTGCAGGTATCTATATGGTAAAAAGTTGTGGCTTTTTGTCCAATACATATTTGTAAGAATACTAAAAGATGAGATTTTTGTTAAAACTACAAAAAAAAAAAAAAATCACATTAGTAAACTGTGAAAGATACAAGTGAGAGAACGATCTTACAAAATTTAAATATATTGTTTGTTAAATACGTGGTTTCAAAACTGATCAGGAGAGTGGGCTTCCTAGGGGACTAGCATGATTTCAGGCTCTTTGATCAATTTCCAAGAAAATGGCAAGCAAGAGTCATCAGTGAATGAGAATAATCTTTGTGTTTTTCACCCTTCAAAATTTATTATTTTCTTAATACAAAAATGTTGAAGAGATTATATTCATGTTTTCTTCTAAGTTGTGTGTCTTAACTGAGTAGTCAAACTTCAAAAATTGTAGATTTCCCCCCTCTCTAGGGGAGGAAAAAAGGAATTATAATTGATGTTTTATATATAATCTTAATAATAATGTATATAGAATGACTGACACCTTACTTCCAAAGAAATATTAGCTTTGCCTCAACATTTATGATTAGGTTGTTATCTTGTCACAATACACTGTCACACTGACTTTCTTTCAATCTCAAATTGCTGTGTTATTGAAGATGGAAATTATTCATTGATACTTTAGTATTCAGATTTTGAATTTCTAAATTACTCATTTTTTTGTGTTCTCAGCAGTGCTACTTTTCTGAAATGGTGTGGCTCGTTTGTAGATGTGTTCAAATGTATATATAAACTGTGTGTGTGCATTACCTTTTCAGTGAGTGCTTCTATATTTTTAAGGTGGTTGTTCTACCAACTATTTGATTTTATTTGTAATAGAATGGTGATGGGATGATAGACAAAGATGACCTGCGGAAGTCCTGTTTTCAGCTGAATCTGAATATAGATGCTGCGCTCCTGGATGCCTTATTTGACTATTGTGATTTGGATAAAGATGGTCTGATTAACTATTTGGAGTTTGTAAATTTCTTGAATTGGAAAGACAAAATGGCTGTTAAAGAGTTTGAAGAAAAAATAATTAAGAAAGGTAGGTGATAGAGTACTGGGAAGTTGTTCCTACCATGACTACCAGAAGGACCCTGCTAAAGCATATGAGGTGCTCACTTTAGAAGAATAAGACTTGGGGTGTGTCTAGTCCTTGCATGCCAAGAGTTAGCAGACCCTATTAGATGCAAACATATTTCAGACCTCTGTGGGTTCTGTGCCCCATTTTGAGTGTGTGACATGAATCAGAAGAAAGTAAAAACCTCCTAGAATCTTTATGAAACAGGCAGAATAATTATGTCACCTATTTTACAGTTTTTTAAGGATTTAAGCAGACATTACCTCCCAGTTTGTAGTGTGCTGATAATTAATCCAGGCTGTTTCATAACTTTCACATCTCATTGGCATAAAACCAGATACTTCTGCACCTGATCTGCCTGAAGACAGAAAGACAAATGATATACCACTGTTGAAGCAGGAAGATCTTGTGTTAAAAGAACCAGGAAACTTAGAAAAGACGTCAAAAACACTTACAAGACCAACAGATTGCGTGTCTGCAGATTATCAGACAACTTCCTCTCAGTATAATGCTGTAGTTGGTGGTCTCCCCACAACCTGTAAGTACAATGGGCTCTTCCTTTGAGCATTATTTAAGACAAAATCAGAAACAAGTTGGAAAAATACTAATGCAGGTGCTAAAATAGTACAATACATAATAGTAAGTTAATTAAATTTATCTAATAAGCCAAATTTGTTTGGGATTGTGCCTTGGAAGTTGGTATACTTTGAAGGTTCAGCATTCAGAATTTGAAAGGTAACCTAGGTTAACCTTTGAGAAATTAAACTAGTCATTTTAGGAGAACAAGATCTCTTTGAAATCATCAAAAATATTTTTAGCTGCAAGTACTAGAAGAATATGGCAAGATTACTGGAAGGTTTACTGTTTTCAGGTTTCATGGTTTAGCTGAAGCTAGGAAATCTAAAAACGTGGAAAAAAAAGGGAATAAAATGAAAATTCATATTGAATATATTTGAAGCAAAATATCAAGTTAGCTCTTATTAAATAAACATATTTTACCCTCTCTGGCTAGAAGTCATACAGTCATACTGCTCCTGGTTCTGTAGCAGTCTGTTTTATGTAAAGGTTTTCTCTGTGCTGTCTGTTGATCGATCTCCACAGATTATCCAGTGTGTGGTGTTCCAACCATTCGTTCCGATATTCCTGCTCCTCGAGTTCGCCGCGTTAGCGACAGGATTAATTACGGTGATGAAGGCAATGCTTATGCATTATTGTGTCCTTCTGTCTTCAGTCAAAAAGGAGTGTATGAAAGAGACTTTTTCAAAGCAAGACCAAAGTCAGAGGTATAGTACATTTCTTCTTAATATTCTTCCAAGATAGGTGAAATCCCTATAGCCACATGGGAGTGAAAGGACGCGTTACCAAATAAACAGGTTGTAAAGTTCATTCTTAAAATATTACCATCTTTCTTTTCATTCATTCAGCCGTCTCAAAAATATACAGTCTTCACATTCCAAATTATTCATAAAGATGGCAGTTATTCACTTCGCTGAGATCTGACTTAACAAAACTTTCAGGCTTTCCTAGTGGCAATATAGCACTACATGAAAAGAATAGAGGTTACTTCATGGCTGAAGTTTTATGTATAAATGCAAGGAATTTTACAATGAATTCTACAAGTGTAGGTTTCAATTCAGCAAACTGTTTAAATACCCCTTATGAAATGCTGAGTTGGGGCCATAGGCTTAGGTCCCCAGAGGACTATACATATAGAGGATATATGGAGTCACAAAACAGCGCTGTGCCCTCTCCCAAGTCGACCAGGCTGTAAATAATGAGATATGACATTAGACGTAGTCATTTCATTATATTAAATATTCATTCACATTTAAAGGTGGGCCTTTAACTTGAGCATACTTTTTACAAAAAGAAATATTGCTCATTAGTGACTGGGCATGCTAAAAGATGTGGTTTCATGTTCATGAAACATAGCTTGTCAGAATGTCATGTACGTGAGCATATACCATTTTGAAACCTGTCTCTGAAGCAGGGAATCCCTACATGCAAAATGTAACTAACAGTAAGTAGAATTCATGCTTTGCTGAGAAAGCCATTATGCCTGTCAAATGTTACGTAGAACTCTTCACTGAAGTTACAAAGTGGCCTGAAATGTCATACTCCATTGTAAACTCTACAGGGTATTTAAAGTTCTGTACAGAACCACCTCAGAGTGTGTTTAATCACACACTGCTTATTTATGCAATACGTATTCCGTTTCAGTATTTTAGCAGTCATCTTTTATTTATTTTGATATGGAGCCTTAATACTTTCAAGTCGGTAATAGCTAAGTAAATTATTATTTGAAAACCTAGAGTAGTATCTGACTGTCAGTTTTTTAATAGATGTCTAGAAATGAATGAGAAGTCTGACTAAAATTCACTTGCATGATGTGGCACTCTATGTTTCAAAAGCATGAAATAGTTCAAAATATCACCACTCGTCATAAGACCATGAGTTATAGTACTGCTGCAATTGTGTTCACTGAGTTTCCGATTCAAGGAGACAGCCTCCCAGAGGAAATACTATATACTCAAGTGTTCCTAAACCTAGTGGAATTTAAGCAAGCACTCCAGTGCATTGAGAAATGAAGCTGCAAGGTGATTTTAGTGTGTCTGTTTTCTTCACTGGAGTTCATCTCACTCCATTGAAGAGCATATCCGAGAGATAGCTGTCATAAACTGCCATTTATAAAGCTGCAGATTTGCTGTGCTGAGGATCAGGCCTTTATTCATACACAAGACAAGTTTAGACTTGTTTACTTTAGACTGTCAGAAACAATGTTGGTTTAACTGTGTTAAAAATGTTACTCTGCCAAAGTGTGAAAAAGTATGAAAAAAAATCTGTAGAATTTGAACATAGAAATAACACCCACCTACACCCACACAAAAGATAGACCTGAAAAAGCCCCACGTATGCTAATATTAACAAAGGCACTAATAGGAAGTGTCAATATGCTTCTGAAACCTAACAAGTCCAAAACTCAGTGGAACCAAGAATGCAGTGGGATTCATTCATATGAGAAAATATCCTGGGGCGGGGCTGGATGTTGCTTCATTATATTAGTGTAAAACTTTCTTACTGTCTAGCAAGACTCAAAGTTAGTGTAAGCTAGCTCGTTTTAGTCATTTCACACATTTATATATGCCAATTCAGGATCTACTCTAGTATTTTCACTGCAAAGTACAATGATGTATTCTGATTTATGTTGATAACCGCAAACAATAAAGCTATAAAGGATAAACAGGATTTTTTCAGTGCTAAAGTTGCTTCAACATTATTTTATTAAGTAAAGACAGTTTTTTATCACAACTTTAATATAGTTACGATTCAGATATACTTGAAAAGAAACTTCTTTGGTTAAGTATCATGATTTGTTCTAGAGTTTATATTTAGACGTGAAAAATATTCTTTATTGAATAGAGATTTCTAATACACATAAAAGCCATACTCTGAAAAAGTTTGAAGTAAACACCAGAATTGTTTGTGTTGTTTTATCTTGTAGATTGAGCAAATTCTCCGCAATATTGGTGTGCACATTTCAGATGAAAACTTTGAAGAGATATGGAAGCAAGCCTGTAGGAAACATCAGAGAGGAGAGGTTTGTGTAGAAAGCATTAGAAATGTATTGGATGAGATGCATGTATCACACACAGAAAACAGTAGCTAATGTTAGTTGTGGGGTATTGCACTTTACTGTAACATCAGTTGTAATCTGGTGCTGAATGCAATAAATATTTTAAATATGATGTGATTACAAAATTGGAATTCACTGTTTATCGTCTTTCTCAACAATGGGTTGATTACAAACACATATTTGGGAATTGATGCTCATAGCAGTGAAAGAAGATAGAGTATTCAACTACAGAGTCCAACTGTAATATCGCTATTTATTGTTTTTACAGTATTTCTAAATCGAAATCATTATATTTTGAGCATGGACACTTTTTATACATTTGGAGTTTATTTTTTTTTCCTCTTATAACCAGGAAGAAATTTCTGAAAGTACTTAAACATTAGTTCTGCAAGATGTCTTAAAGATTATTATTATAGAATTGGGCCTAGCTTTGCTCTTAATATTCCAGAATTCCTCACCAACAAATACTACCTAACAGATATCTGATTATGATAAGTTATTTGATATTTTTGAAGGTCTGTGACAAAATGCTTTACAAATGAAATGCTAGGGAAACTGTGTAGTCTTGGTTGTTGGTTGTGGGATCTGAAGTGGTGTTGCAAAATAGACTGTAAAATTCTATACATTAAAAAGTGCAAAAATAAATGTCCAAGTTTAGGGCAGAGGATTCAAATGCTGTATGGCACCTTAAGGCTGTTAGGTAATGCTACTCAACATTCACAATTGAGGAAAAAAAGGATGAATATTTAAAGGCACATGTCACTAAATAAATTCATATTGTCAGAAAAGTCAGAGGGCTTTCAGAGAGCTGACTGTTTACCAGTGACGAATACAATTTCTTTATTTTTTTTAGGAATAGTATAGGTAAAGATTTGAACATCTTTATGTAATCTCAATGCCTATATGAAGTAAAATAGTAATAATTATTGGAAAGCAAAAAGTCCTAAAATATAAAGCTATCAATTCTTATGTTCACTCCTCTCTTCTTAACATAAAAAAAGTGGAAGCTTTTTGGTATTGGCAGAGAGAATGATTATTTCTAGATTCAGATTTGAGATTTTTAGATAGGTTAGATTTAGAATGAATTAGAAGTGCTGTTCACTTAACCTCATCTCCTGCTTTAAGGGCTTTAAGCCTTTAACTCTTGCTTTAAGGGCTTTAAGCACTGAACAGACCTGTAAATTCTTCTTGTTGCTTGCTCATTTTTGCATCATGACACATAGCTAATGAATTCTGTGGACTTTCTCAGGAGTGTATTTATATTTTTTGTTTGCTTTCTTTTGTTAATGGCCTTAGGTACAGAGAGTCCACGTGTCAATTTTTATTATTTTTTTGTTACTGTTTTCCCAGCATGTATGCGTTCAGTGATATATTTATAGGGTTTAGTGTTGGGTGTTTTGTGTCTGATTGGATCTGAAATGGAACAAAGGACCGAAATAAGAGTAGAAATGTTTTCAAGTGGCACTAAATAATCTTTGAGTGATTTCCTTTAAACAGGTTGTGAAGGAAGACCTGTGCAATCTCATAGTAATACTTTACTAAAAAAATTTCCCCTAGTGAGCAACGAGCCTGGAATGTATAACAAAAATTAGGGCAGTTTTTTTGCTGATGAGTGTAAGGTGAAGAGTAACTGTGGTGTGCAGCCCAAAGGTCCATCTTGCCCTATGTCCTTGCTGGCACTGGTCAAAAATGGATGATTGGGGTCAAGTAGCAGATCACAGCAAACATTATGATAGTTCTGAGTTATCTCCCTGTGCTCCAATCACTTGAACTCCTAGGACCTCTCTGAGAAGAATATATTTTTTTGTACTTAATAATCTTCAGCAGGTTTCTGTGAACTCATCCAGCCTACCCTTGAAAATGTGTGATACTTTAGCATCTGCAACATCTTTTAACAGGAATTTCGTGGCTTAGCAATGTATTGCATAAAAAGCTAGGTCGTCCGCTTGTTCTGAACCTACCTTCTGATGCTTACTAACGTGCCAAATAGTTCTTGTTTTGAAAGAAGCAAGCAATGAAAAAAACAATCATTCTCCAGGCGTTCTGTGATACTCTCAATTTTTATCATCTTCTGTTACGTTCCTCTTAGTTGCCTCTTTTCAAGTCTTAGGAGTGCTGGCTTGCTTAGATATTTCTTATGTGGAAATCAATCTAAATTTTTATTTCTGCATGTTGGCGTTTATCTGAACCTTTTCTGATTCTGCAGGACCTCTTCAGAGATATAATAACCAGGGATTTACAAGTGAAAGACTGGAGCTTTTTGCTTTGTTGTCGTTTTTTTCCCCTTTTCTTTAAGTGTGCTTTTTTTCCTCCTGTTCTACAGACAGGGAAAATGAGACTCCTCTTGCCACTGTTTAGGCCAAATTTTACATTCATTTGTAGCTATGAAGGTGTCTGCTAAAGACAGTAGGTGAGTATCTCCAGCAGGAATGCATGTCTGTAATTATCTGGCACAGACCTGGTGTTCTCTTCTGACACTAGTCACACAGGTGGAAGTAAACCTGTTGACCGTAGTTAAACCATCATCAATACCTAAGGAGTCAAGGTTCTACACAGTTCACCTTTAATGTGCCTTAATATGCAATCTAACACCGTTAGCAGAAGGGGAAGATGAGAACTGAAAGCTCAGACACCATGGCAAATATTTCTCACATAGTGTATTGAAAACTCAATACACAATAGCACAATAGCAGTAGCCTAAATATGTTGTCACAGAAAATAGTAGTACTTCTTTACTAATTCGTTTTCCTTCATGCCACTTTCCATCATTCATTGTACTTGCCAGCTTTTCCATTTCAGATAGCTTACTTGAGGTTAATCTTGAGGACAGTAGGAACACACACGGTAGTAGTGTTTGCAGGTGGTCATATGTATGCTAGCAACGCTCCAGTGCCCTGATTGTTGTCTAATTATTTGAGAACAAAACGTACTAAAAGATCACTCAATAAACTACAAGCGTTTGTTCATAAAACTAGGCATGGCTCAGTTAATTGGTATTTTTTCCTGTTCTACTGCTCCTTCATTGGAGAATTGGGTAACCAGAGCACTGTTCTGAAAAGAGTTTTAGATATACTTTAAGAGCCCTGCACCTAAAGGCTTGAAAGATGTCAGATGTAATGTCAAATTCTCCCTCAGGTAAACCAGTTATTAAAATTGGAGGGGAAGGGGAAGAACAATTTCACATTAAAGGAAAAGAAGCCAATGCTTTCTACACTTCAGTGAAGGAAAAAAAAAAAAAAACTCCTATTTTTCTTTGCTGAAGAAAGTTGGAGAATAATAATAACACAGGAGAATGTGGAAAAATGGAAATAAAATTAAAAATGTATGAGTAATGTATGAAAAGAAATATTGTCCTCTTTTTTTTTCTTTTGGACAACAACAACACTGATCCTTTTCAATCATCTTCAACAATTTCTGCCGAAGAGCCTACAAGGAAGTAAGCTGTCATCCTCTACAGGTAAATGTCTCAAAGTTAACATTGACCGTTCTTTAAGATACAGCAAAGAATATGTGCAAGAAGACTTCTTGTACCTGTTTATAGAGTAGTAGTCATTCTTTAATACTGAAACGTGATTTGTGAGAGAGGATATACAACTTGCACTGAAACCCAGTGAAACTGTTCTCTTTGGATAACTGCAGTGTGCCAGTACAACTTGTGCAACATGAAACACCCTTTGTGGAAAGACTTCTACAGAGACTAGTTATGACATACACTCAACTAGGCATGAGACAAATAGTATCTAAGACTGTGAGTCCAGTTATAAATGCCTGTAGTGAGTCAGAAAATAAATATCAGAGTTGAGTAGTCTGTAGAAGACATGTATAAGTTCATATATATATAATGATGTATTTTTAACATATAACTTTAGTTATCTAGCTAGCAGCTTATAGGCTGAAATTCTAAATCCTAAATTTCTTCACAGCCTCTTTAAAATGGCAAGTGTTCATTTCTATCACATCAGGCACATAAGACATCCAGACAATATTTTGCTGACCTCAGAGGCACAGGAGAAGACGTTCGCTTGTTAGGAAAATTGTTGTTTTGTGAATAAAGGCAGAAGAGGAGAGTGAAGGAGCAAAAAAAGTAGGGGATAATGAAATCTCTACAGAATGTACTTTTTTGTTTTTTTGTTTTTTTTTTTTTTGTCCTATTATATTACGTAAGACTTTTGCATGCTGGTGATTAGTGAAAGGCATGTAAAAGGCAGTAAAATCAAGTCTTTTTATATTTTCTTAACCCTTTCTCATGGATTGAAGCAGTATTGTCAAGACCAGGAGTGCACCTTAAATATCCCTCTCTTTGTGACCCAAAAGGTTTTATTCTGCTGATTCTTTATCTCGAGTGACTATAGAAACATGCTAAACATATCATATGTTCTTCCTTAAGCTGTTAGCTATGCGAAAGAAATATCATATTTTCTTGTTCTCTTTAATTTCAGTGGAAATTACAGAGATACGCGTAATTATCACTTTATTGGATGACTACTGGTAGGGTGATGTGGAAAATAGAGGTTCCTTAGCTGTTTTGTAGCATTTCATACAAGTAGTAGGAAACTTTGTATTGCTTCAGCTCAATTTTCCTGGCATAAATGAGAGGCCACAGCTCTAAGCATTTCTGACAAGCATCCCATTCGCTGATATTGTTCACATCCTTAATTCCAGGATTACAAGAAGATAAATATTATTCTGAAATAGTGAATCATCCAACAGTTTTCCATATTTCATTCTATAATATCTTTCATTTTAACTATGAATATGATGATTCAGAAATATTTATAAAACAAGATAGTTTGTGATATTAAGCATAAAATCTTATTCCTGTCACTTTAGAGAATTTTTTGAAGCACTGGCTTGCCTAGGGCTCCTGTTATTTTAAACAGAAGAAATATGTGCACTTCTGGGGTATATCCATCTTCCAAACCTCTGTCCCACTTTTCAAAGACTAAGGGAAAGGCATATCTGGCATATCAGTTACCTATGTAAACTTGGTGGGATGAATCCGTAGTGCTTCATTTAGCTTTTCTTATTCCTAGCCATCCTTTGTGTCCTTCTTGAACGCACACAATACATTACTGTGTGAAAAAGGATGTTTTTTCTCAAAATTAGTTTAATTGTGAATTGAATTTGCTACTATTTTTGCCTTAGCCCTGATTTGTGGATTGCAAAATATTAGCTCAACATTTTATCTTAATGATTATTAAAAAAAATAAAATACGATTTAATATTATTTAAATGTTGAAAGTCTGGAAAGTCAGGTTGAAAAAGTGCTTGTATCTGAAATAGAAGTTTAAATTCCACCTCTAATTATCCATTGCTGCAGGTTTTTAATTGAATATAACTTTGGCTGGGGAAAAAAAAAATTCTGTAAAATGGCCCCTTTATAATTATGTCCCTTATGAAATTGGCAAAGGTAGACGTGTTGGATAAAACAAGTGATTATTTCATCGGTAGGGGGCATTCTAGGATTTCCACAGTAGGAAAGAAACATCTCCTGGGCTGTTGAACTACATTTGGCAGTATATGCACAGCAATAACATCCAACAGAGACTTCAAAACAGAAACAGTAGCTCTTAACTGAGGGATAAGATTGCTTACACTGCATTTTCCAAAGTGAAAAATGTCAGGTGGTACATGCATATTTCACTTCTATTGAATAATAGAGTAAATGATGACTTTCCCTCTATCGAATTTTAAGGAGGGGGAAAAGCAATTCTCGCTGTTTAATATTGTGAGTTCAGTTTGGTCTATATATAACCTTGTTGTCTGAGAGGAATAAAATTCAATAGTTTTAAAGTACTGTAATGTGCTCACAAATATCATACTTTCTTAGCTGCCATGCATCAGAAAAGCATGCTTTTTGTAGTATTTATATAGCTTGAGTCACAGTTGCGGATTTTACCATTCAGATTTAAGCAGGTCACATATTTTCAGTCAGGTTCAGCTACTATACTATTAAATTAAACTCAGCACATGTGGAAGCATTTCCAGGTTCCATGCAGATGAACCTGTGAATATTTTTTCCTGTTATAGTTAGCATGTTAGTATCTACAGTAGCCTTAAGTTATATCTTGGACATCTTTGGGATACATACTGTTTTAACATTGATGCAATCAATAATGGAAACATGCATGATAACTTCATATCCCTTTAAGGTAAATTTGTGATTTGACTATGTATTAGACATTGTAGACAGTATGGCGATAAAAATGGGAAAATAACCCCCTCTCTCCCCTCTCCCGGCCCCTCCAAGAAACTGCAGAGGACCTCCAAGTTTTATGGTATTGTAACAACCAACAATTACAGGAAAGATTTGCCAGTGACTATTAACAAAATACTTGTATCCTGGATTTTAATAAACAGGTTTTCATCAATTGAAATATGAATGGTGTTGTTTTTCTATTTTATTTTTTGTTTGTTTGTTTTTGAAGGAGTCAGAATGTAAAATTACTTTGTTTTAAAAAGCTGGAAACATTACTTTTTAATGGTGCATCGTATTTTGCTACCTATGGTAATAAATGTTTTGTGTATTACACATTTGTGTAATACAGGATTTTCAGTAACTGGATGTTTACTAATTCATGAGTTACTTTGTTGCTTGAACAAATTCTGATAATGTCGTTCTCTTTGTTTCTCACATTTTCTCAATATTAAACCTTACTTCCCAGGAAAATACACTCAGTTCACCCAATACCAGTCTCACAATCATCTACCTCCAGAAAGTGATGCAGGTCAGGAAAATGTCACATTTCCAATTCTTGAGTGTTTCTGCTATATTGAAACCTTGTGAATCTTTCTCAGTAGAAAGAAAAATGAAAATAAGTTTAGCCAAAAAATCCATGCATTTTTTTCTCTGTATTTAGCAAAAAGACAGTTTTGTAATTTTTCTTTTTTTTTTTGCATCATCTGACAGATTCATTTAATATACTGTAAGCCAAAAGACATGTTTTCCTATAAAATCATAGAAATGAGGGAATTAAGCAAAGTATGGAAAAACTCCTGTGTCAAAAATGATGGTATCAGTGGTTGCTTAGTGCATCTGCGTGTTTTAAGGGAAGTATTGGAGATTTAACTTGTTTTCGATTTTACTGGCCCACTTCAACCACCTTTAAAGGGTCTGATCTTTCAGAGGATGGACTCTCAGCATTTTCTGAAAGTTAGGGCCTGCAAAGGTCTTCACAGAGTAACCAAAAACCTTGGCACTCAAAAGAAGGAGACATTTTAAATAACATAGGCCTTTACATTACTTTACAAGATTTCGGAAATTCAACTTAGACTTTAGTGCTAAATTCCTGAAATTAACATCAATATGGAAAGAAGTGAGTTGGAAGTAAGTCCAAAACTGCTTTTAACACAGTTGTCCAATGACGATGAAATTGAACCAATATCTGAATTCTCCATTTGACTGTTACTTAAATTTGTCGTGAGTGTGTGTGTGTTTTTGGGAAATTCAAATCCTAAGGTTTTGAGCCATCAGGAATGTTTTGAGCTTCTTTCTTAATAGCATATTCTAAAAGGCTGGTACAATTTTGAAAATTTGATATAAAAAGACTTGGATTTGGTTTGAATCTACCATTATATTTGAGCTTGAATCACACACAAATATAAGTTTTTGTTTGTTTGCTTGTTTGTTTTCGCTTTTGGAAAAGCATATTCTCTCTAGTGCTATCCACCGTCAAAATGATGCCACCCTTAAAAGAAGTCTCCATAACAGCAAGAGTTATTGCAGTCCTGCAGTTGTCTCTGCTGCAGGAAATGATGGTAATAACATAGAAGTTGCCAACAAATTGGCACTGCATATTGGACAAGTGGACAAACTGTTCATGGTCAGAACTTGACCAAGAACAACTGGAAATCATTTGAACTATGTTCTGTACTTGTGCTCAGCAAGGAGGCTTCTAAGTGAAAATGAAATCACCTAATCAAAGAGTGTCCACCTATCTAGTATTTTATTGTGGTAGTCTAAAATTATTTCCAATGCTCTGAAATAAATATAACTAATTAGGTTAAATGAAAGTGATTTTGTTAGAACTAGCAATATTATTCCCCCCTCAAACTCATTCTCTTGAATTGATTCACTGCCAAGGCTTTCATCTCTCTAGCTGCAATCAAAGTGTCTTAATCTGAACTTCTGAGTTCTTCTCTTTTTCTGAAAACTCTTATTTCTGACATCTATTATCTGTTAATAGTAACTATTAAGTTACTAGTTATCTCACGATGATGAACACTTCTCTTTCCATGTCTTCCTTCTCAAATATTTCTCTTAGCCTTGCTTTCCTTCTTCTCCTGGATTCACAATCTTACAGTTCTATTAAGATTTTTCTCCTGATGAGTCTGTCTTGTCTCTTCATATTCCTTTTTATTTTTTCTCTAGAAGTATTCTAAAATCTCTGTTCACTTGTCTCAGTTACTTTGACGTCGTCTTCTTTATATCATCTCCCCACTCTTTATTTCATTTAAAAGGATGCCAATAAAATTGTTGCCAGTGAAGCTACCCCACTCTGGTATTTTGTTCTTTCTACCGCTCTCTGATCTCTACTTCCCTTTACTCCTTCTTGTGCTTGTACTGGCCTTTTGTCTAACACTGTGTCTGTTCCCACTCTCACTTTTCTGCCTTTTCACATCGTATGCAACCAGACAGTAGACACAAAACAGTCTTAGTGTGTACCAAATAAATTCGTTCCCTATATTCAGATCCTTCCTTAAAATACGCTTTTTTTTTTTTTTTTTTTTTTTTTTTTTTTTTT
>VZSV01000122.1:2545584-2562764 GCA_013398735.1 Nothocercus julius | reverse complement strand
CTGCAGGACATCTCAAGGTCTCCCCCAGTGTAAGACTCTTCCTGCCTTTCTCCAATGAAATCATGGATAAGAGCAAAGTCCACATGGTTTGTCTGTTTAGCAACATATGTCCCTTATACCCTGGCCCTGTGGGAGTTGCAGGTTGCACTTACCCTGACGCATCCATTTCACTATGTCCACTGTGCAGCTCCACCCCACTACATCCATCCGGTCATCTGCATTTCAATGCATCCATCTTGCTCCATCCGTTAGGTACTGCCATTCCAGTCCATGGTTTTGGTATCTCTGTCCTGCCTCATCCATTCCTCTATGATGTCCTTTGGGGCATGTCCATCCTGTCACATTGATCAGGGAACCTCCATTCCACAGCATCTCTCAAGGCATCTATCCCCTGACAGGTCCATCATGGCATCTATGTCCCAATTGGGTTGGAGGTTTTTGAAGATACTCCTTCTGATGATGCTGATGCTGGTATTGCACCTGATGCTTTTTTCGGCGCGGGGACCCAGTTGAATGTCCTGGGTAAGTCGCTCAACTCCTCACAATCCTTCCTTCCCCACCAGAAAACTGGGGAATTTTTGCAATTGATCTCCTGTAATTTGGGGACTTCTTTGTGGGCTCGGTGACGGGCTGGGCTCTGCTGGAGGCATAAGGCCAGGCACTAAACACAGCATTCAGGACCTTGTCCCATCTCGGAGGACTTGGAAAATTCTGGTGTGTGCCCAGGATCTCTTCAGGGTATTTTCTCAGGCCTTTTCCAGGCCACGGAGCCCAGTGCTGGCACTTGCAGTCTGTTTCAGACACTTGGGCTTAGGTTCCTCAGAGGGGCTCTTTGCTTCTTCATAAGGAAATTATTCCTTGCTCAGGGCCTAGTCCCTAAGCCTTAGACCTGAGACAGAAATGGCAGGAAATACAGAGCCTGCACAAGCTCCTGGCTATGCTGATGTGGTTTTGCTGGAGCAAAGCTCCTCTGCCACGGAGAAGAGCGACGGCACCATGGGGATCACGTTCAAAAGCGGAGGCTGTTCTTGTTCCCACCCGCTCAGCATGACGAATCCTCAGTAATTATTGATGACAGCATTAGGCATCACGCCTCCTTAGGCAGCAGTTTGGACTGAAATAAATCAGTGCATAATATGGAAAACTCCGCGTCGGGCAGCACCGCATCTTTGTACCCCATCAGAGCTGTGTCTTGGAGTGGCGGTGAGGATGGCTGCCCAGGCCAGCCCTGTACGAGGCCTGAACACCGCCCGGATGTCCCTCACAGTAGCTGGAAAGTGCTGCAAGCCGGGCTCCTGCCGTCAGCGCTCCCACTTGCGGCTGCTGGGCGCCCCGGGACCCGTTTTGGGGCACCCCGCTCGCCCGGCCTGCACTCTTGCAGCAGCTCGAGTTGCTGCAGCTTCACAGCTTTGACATAGTTTGGGCGAGCTGCACCCAGGACCCCGGTTCCCTTGACGAGGAGGAAGCCTCACTAATTATTGATTAAAAGATTCTGCTAAACTAGCTCCATAAGGGGCAATTCGGCAGGGAGCAGCTGCTGAATTATACATCAGTGGCCCCATTTCCTCCAGGACACTTCTTCCCTGGCCTCCAACAACGAGGGGGAGATTCAGGCCTTGCAGTCACGTTGATTTTTACCCATAATTAGTCTTTTAAGCAAAACTTGAAAGCTGCCTTTGGAAGCCGTGCTGTGAGCAGTGCTTTGTAGCTGCATGTTGCAAGGCCAGGCAATTCCCCACCGTGAGACTAGTGAGAACACCGGGCTCCCAAACCAAGTCGCGCTGCCCTCACCACCCCGAATGATGCCACCGTGCCCCCACGCACGAGTAAAATCACTGTCCTTGTCACCAGCCTCGGGGGCATTTTCTAATTATTGAATCTTCTGCGTAAAAGCAAAACCTGAGAGTGCTCTCCCAGCTGCAGCTCTCGCTCTCTCTGGTGCAATATTAAGCAGCCTTTCTTTTTTTTCTTTCTTTTTTTTTTTTTTTTCCATTTTCCCATTAATTTCAGATTAATTTCAGGGCAGGAGCAGGGAGCGCTTGCCAGAGCTGGGACTGACTGCAGCTGATGTCCCGGAGCCGCAGGGAAGAAGGGAGCAAGTGTGGGACACTGGGGCTTGGGGACGTGGACACCTTTGCAGTGGTGACACCAAAGCCCAGCCCAGCCCTGGCTGCAGAGCAGCCACTCGTGCCTGTGCAACGCTCACCCAGGCAGCCTCTGCCTTAGAGGTGACCCCAGGGGCCAGGCCCCGCAGTGGTGACGGGGACACGCGCAGCAGCGGCCACGTATGCCCAGCCGAAGCTGGGCAGGCTCTGCGGAGGCTGCTGAAACCTTCTGGGTGCAAGCAGAAGAGCACAGGGAGCCGGGGGTTTCCGGCAGCCCGCGGGTGCAGCTGCGAGGCGCGCAAATAGCTGCGCTTCCTGCACGCAGCGGGGCTGAAACTCGAAAGCAAGAGCCGGGTGCTAAGAATAGCCCTGGGGACGAGCGGGCGGGAGCCGGGGCCGCGGGAGCGCGGGGAGCCGGCCGGGGCACGTCCCGTTACAGCGCACGGCTGGTGGCTGGGCTGCTCTGGGAGGCTGCATGGCCTCCGCGGTGCTTGTGGCCCCTGGGCTCATGCAGGGAGCTGGGGTGATGCCAGAGGCTCAGCAGGATGTAGCCCAACCCCAGGCCAGATCCTGTCCCTGTACACCCGTGCCCAAAGAGCTGCCTCCTCCATAGGCTTTGGGAAAGGTCATGCAAACCCTGCACTTTCACCCCAAAGTGTCCAGGTTCGGCCTCCATGCTGCCCTGCCCCAGCAGGACTCCTGTGCTCACAGCGGGGACTGCAGAAACACGGTGGCCACTGGGTCACAGCCAAACCTGAGCAGAACTTCCCAGCCCCGGAGGGCAGGAGCGTGGCCTGGCTCCGCTGCCCTCGCAGACCCCCTGCAGCACAAGCCCACAGCGTGCAGCCCCCGGCCTCCCACGGGCACCTCGGTGCGGAGAGGATCCCGGGGCCATAGCAGCCCAGTGCAATGGGAGACCTGGGCCATGGGCAGCCCGGTGCTGCTGGGAACAGTGCGGATCCCGGTGCTGTCGGGAGCTCAGTGCAATGGGGAGCTCAGAGCTGTGGGGAGCTCAGTACTGGGGGGATCCCAGTGCAGTGGGGAGCTTGGTGCCACAGGGAACCCGTGCCATGGGTAGCCTGGTATAATGGGAGGCTTGGTGCTGTGGGGATCTTCGTGCAATGGAGAGATCAGGGCCACGGGGAGGTTGGTGCTGGAGTCCTCAGGCCCTGAGAAGAGGCACATGGAGAAGGCAGGTCCGGCAGCACAGAGACCTGGCACTGTCCCGCCTTGTCCTTGCAGGGACGAGGCCCCACAGAGGGAAGGTGTTGGCCCTGCTCTGTCCAGAGCGGCTGCGGCCCCGTGTCCCTGGCTCCCCGCACAGCCTGGCAGGAGCAGGTCTGTGCGTGCTGCTGCATGGGGCTGCCATCCTGGCCTGCGTCACCCTCCGCATCGCCCCGCGGTGCCAGCAAGGGGAGCTGGGTCTCCCGCCACGCGGGGCGCCTCGACGGGCGCGCTAAGGCTGCAGCGGGGTACGAGGGAGCAAAGGCCATTTCTGGGCCCGTGACTTCCAGGAACACTGGGCAGTGTTTCCCTGATTGAGAACCACATCGAAACGGTGAAAAACGAAGCTCAGCCCTTCCCAGCTGGGCCGCACGCAGCTGGGCCGCCGCACTGGGGCGTCCCCAGGCTAAATTTACCCTGCGCTGGCCCAATAGGAGCCGAACACGCATGGCCCCAAGTGCCCCGAGAAAGGGAAGCGAAACCCTCTCCCGCAGGCGCTGACGTGGCCCGGAGCGGGCGCAGAGCGCGGCCCCGACCACCGGCCCCCCGAGCTCCCTGGAGCCGCCCCAGGTCCTCCAGCTCAGGGCCCCGGAGCCCCCCGCCGAGGGCAACCCACTGTCACTCCTTTCCACAGCAAAGCGGTGGTGGCCCTGCACCTCTGGAGCTGGCGAGCAAGTCCCAGAGCAGCGGGGTCATGCAGCTCCGCTCGACCTGCAGCCATAGAATCATAGAAACATCATGGCTGGAAAAGACCTTCAAGATCATTGAGTCCAACCATAAACCCATCTCCACCATCACCTCCTGCTAAACCAGGTCCCTAAGCGCCTCATCTACACGTTTCTTGAACACTGTCAGGGACGGTGACTCCACCACTTCTCTGGGCAGCCTGTTCCAGTGCTTGACTATTCTTTCTGTGAAGAAATTTTTTCCTAGTATCTAACCTGAACCTCCCCAGCACAACTTGAGGCCATTTCCTCTTGTCCTGTGTGCAGTTATTTTGGAGAAGAGGCCAACACTGCCTCACTACAACCTCCTTTTCAGGCTCCTCCAGCACCTCAATGTCTTTCTCGTAGTGAGGGGCCCAAAACATAACAATGTAATGGATGCAGCAAGCTTGAGATCCCCAAAACCCAGAGCAGAACCTGAACCTCTCAATCTTGGGGGAAAAAACATTGTGCCCATTCCCACTCTCAATATTCCCATGAATGTCTTGACTTGGAAGCACCATTGGGAAGCTGAGCAGCACCTGCAAAAAGCGCCTGGCAGGGATTTTTTTTAATCATGCTGTACATGAGAGGTAATTAAATGAAATAAATAAATGTTTCATGCTGCTTTGCTTGAAAACATTACCTGACCGATACAGCACGCTGGCACAGCGAAAGGCATTTGCATAGCTGTGTCAAAACAGCAACTGCCACATTTCACAGCTGGATGGCGGAAACTTGCTGGATGAGCGGAGCTGCAGGACAAATTGTTTGTGATGATATTTTATTTATGTGTGCATAAAAACACACGCAGGGCCTGTGTGGAGGTAAACAGCGCCAAATATAAAAGCTCTGGGTCATAAACAAGGTGTAAACAAGCTGAGCCAAATAAAAAATAAGAGGCTTTGAACCTCTCAAAAAAATATTTTTTATCTCGAGTTTAGAATATTGAAAACACAGAGCTCCCACCAGACCTTCACGCCTGCCCAGGAAATGCAGAAAACCCTTGTTTTCTACATGCATCTGGTGTAAAAAGCAGCTTGCATGACACGCACTGCGCTGAGACACGTTTTACACCAGTATTCGAACTACTTTTCTTGAAAATACACTCAAGTTTCACGGCTGCTCAAGACTCAAGAGCTTTAAATTTGAGCGTTAAGAAACGTCTGAAGAGGAAGCTCCAGGCACCGAAAGCACGGGCAAGGGAGACTCCGAAGGCACAAGCAGTGAGCAGGGCACAGGGTGCTTTGGGCTGCGCTGGGCTCCTCAGCCGGCCCGGGCACCTCTGTATGAACCGATGGAGGGAGCTTTTTGCACCCGCAGTGGTGGCACCAATGGCACCAGTAGAAGGGGATTTCACTGGATTTTGCAGGATCCGCTTGCCCAGCAGCAGCCCCGGAGCAGTGGCGCCTCCACCATCGCAGTCCATCCTGCTCCCGCGCTGCCGCCCTCACGCCCGGACCCGCGCTTGGCCCCGGCCAGATGCACCGACCGCAGCGCGAGGAGGACAAAACAACAGTGCACCTTGGCTAAAATTACATCCCGGGGCAAGCAGGCAGCCGGCTTGGACAAACACCAGCTGGGGCATCAAAATAGCCCACGGGCACCTTTCCCTAGAGCCCATTTCGCGCCAACAACAAAAAATTTCCAGCACGTGACAAAGACAGCATCCCGCTGCAGGGACACGTGGGGAAGGAGCAAAGGCCGCTTTTCAGCCCTGTTTTGGCAACTTTGCAGGGCCCCTTTTCCCTTGGACCGGTGGCAGTGCCACGCGGCTGGAGCCGGAGCCAGCGCAGCCCTGGAAGAGGCTCGTGGGGGCAGTAGCACAGAGAGGGTCTCCAGCAGCTCCCCAAGCTGGAGGGGAAGCAGCTGAGCTCCCAGGGAGCGCTCAGGGTGGCAGCGCTCACGGCTGCGGCCGAGGGGCTGGGGCCAGCGCTCCTGACACCATGTGCTGCCCTTGCAGCGCGGGTCAGCAAAGCGGGGAGGCTTTTGCCATCTTTGTGAGACACCCAGGGAGTGCAGGGCATCCCCGTGCTCACAGCGTGTGCTGTGGAGCTGGGAGCAGAGGGGGCTCGAGGACACCTCCACATCCCCCCGCCGAGCAAACGCAGCCCAGGTGCCCCCAGTGAAGCGGAGGTGCCACCATGACATGCTCTGCCTGCCCACCGTGCCCTCCGTGAGCTGGAGGGGCTCAGGCTTCTCCAGGAGCTGGAGGAAGGGGCACCACAGTTTTGCAGCAGCCCCCTTGGCCTGGCGGGGGCTCATCCTGTGGCTCCCAAATCCTGCCCAGGGCCCGCTGTGCTTGAGCGAGTCTCAAGGCTTGGGAGTGCAGCCGCTTCACTGCCCCAGGGCCCGGCCTCCCTCCTGGCGCCAGGCCTGGAAACGCAGCCAGCGTTGATGGTGATGCGGCAGGAGGTTTCCTGCAGCTGTTGCTGATACCGGCAGCAGCTCCCGAGCGCTCCCAGCCCTTGTATCCCTGTGGCTCCCATCGTGCTGAGTGGGGCCCAATCTCTGCAGCCCAGCTGGTGCCCCAGGCCAAGGTGTGCAGGCCCATGGGCATCGGCAAGCACAAGGTCGGGCTGCAGCGGCAACTGAGCCTTGGGCAGCTCCTCCTGGAAGGGCTTCCTTTCTGAGGACAGACACGCTCCCTGGTCCAGGCCAGGCCAGGAGAAGGTGGAGAGAAGAGATGGACACGGAGATAGGACACGGGCCTGAAGTTTTATGCATTTCACTACAAGAACGACCTTGAAGTGCTGGAGTGTGTCCAGAGAAGGGCAACAAAGCTAGTGCAGGGGACTGGAGCACAGACCTTATGAGGAGCCGCTGAGGGAGCTGGAATTACTTAGCCTGGAGAAGAGGAGGCTCAGGGCAGACCTTATTGCTCTCTACAGCTACCTGAAAGGAGGTTTTAGTGAGGCTGGGAATCAATCTCTTCTCCAAAATAACTACACATAGGACAAGAGCAAATGGCCTCAAGTTGTGCCAGGGGAGGTTCAGGTTGGATATTAAGAAAAACTTCTACATGGAAAGAATGGTGAAGCACTGGAATAGGCTGCCCAGAGAAGTGGTGGAATCACCATGCCTAACAGTGTTCAAGAAACGTGTAGATCAGGCACTTAGGAACATGGTTTAGC
The DNA here is from genome assembly GCA_013398735.1 of Nothocercus julius. Lineage (NCBI taxonomy): Eukaryota > Metazoa > Chordata > Aves > Tinamiformes > Tinamidae > Nothocercus > Nothocercus julius. The sequence goes on along the minus strand of VZSV01000122.1, from coordinate 2,555,597 downwards.
AGGTATGGTGTTGCAGGGTTTATGGTTGGACTCTATGATCATGAAGGTCTTCTCTAACCATAATGATTCTATGATTCTATGGAGACAAGAAAGGAGACAGAGAGGAAACAGAGACACAGATGCCACCACGTGGTGGCACCTCGGGCCAACATCTCCCCAGGCTCGGCCAGAGCAACTCTTAGGCTGCAGAGACACCTCCTGGTCACCCACGCTCAGCACGAGCGGTGCCCACAGCGCTCCCAGCTGTGCTGGAGCTGAGAGGGGGGGACAGCGGCTACCGACACCGTGTCACGGGCCCCAGAGCTGCTGCCTGCGTTGGGCTCCGGCAGAAGGGACACGGCCTCCACCTCGAGCGGTGCTGCAATGAAGCCGAGTGGGATGGTGGGGACGGAGGAACACGATGGTTGGGTGATGGCCCTTCCCAGCCCAGCCTGGGGGTCTCCATGTTCAAGGCAGGATCAGTGGGCCCTGGGGTGTCCCCCCACCAGTGACTCACCCTCACCATGGGCCACGGAGGCCCCCGATGAGGCCCAGCCAGGCCCTGTGCCGGGGGCTCCCAGTGACAGCCGTGCTCTCCCTGTCACGGATGAGGGGCTTGGAGGCCAGTGGGTTTTGCCCGGCCGGTGCCCATGGCACACGCAGGCCCAGAAGAGGAAGTGGCGCCGCACCATGGTGTCGATTGGATTGCGCATACAGAGTTGTCCTGGGATGGAGCCCCTGAGAAAGCTCCAGTCAAAAGCACAATGCAAAGCAGGGAGGAAACGATGGATATGATGCAGCAGTCACAAAGCAAAGCCCAGGTGAAAAAAAAACGTTGTGCCACAAGCCAGACACAGCCCGCACCTGGCAGCGCCAACACCGTGCAGGTCCCATCGCGGAGCCGATGCCTGGCCGTGCGCGCCGCAGTCCCCACCGGGCTGGGGCTGCAGCACCTCCCGCTTGCACACAGGGGCTCGGCCTCCTTGAGGAGCTCTGCTGTGTCTTGCCCCTGCCCCGGCCCCCGCGGTAACGAGCCCTCGCTGTAATGAGCCGCGCGGGGAGCAGGGAGGCCGCGGAGGCCATTAGCTGCGCTAATGAAGCCCCTACGGGAAGGTCGCACATCCAAGGGCCCCCAGCAAGGTCGCGGCTGCCAGCGAGCGCCGGCTGGAGGCTGCGGGCACAGCCTGGACGGGAGGCTGCCCCCGCTGCGGCGAAGGGGCTGGGCGGCCCCTGGTGCCGTGTCAGCGCCCACCCCCAGAGCCAGCCGTGCCCCGAAACACAGAGGTGCCACCGCTGGCCTTTCCCCACACGTGTGTCTGAAGGTTAAACTCTGCTCTTAATCATTTCTCTCCGTCAACATCCGTACATTGTCACCATGTTTCAGTCAACCCAGGCCCAAAACTAGCTCTGAGGAAAGGGTCACCAACCCAGGGACACGGTGACACCCCAGCAGCTGCCTGGCTGCACCTTGCAGCCTCCGCTGCCTCCCTCCCTCTGCCTCCCCGCTGCCAAATCCTGCAAGGCCCGAGGGAACCTCAACACAACGCCCGCGACGCCCAGGCACAGCGCAAAGACCTCGGGTTTATTCCAGCCCTGCACCAGCGCTTCGTGCCGGCCACACTCACGCCTTGCACCCGCCCACGTCCTGTCCCGCTCGACACTTGCACCGATGCCCATCTTCACCCCGGCGCGGCTGCCGGGGCCAGGGCGCTACGAGGGCCGCGCGGCGGCGGGGCCCAGCAGGGGCAGCAGCAGCAGCAGGGCCCAGGGCAGCGGGCGGGCGCTGGGGCTGGCGGTGGCCAGGCGGGAGGCCAGGACCTGGCGGCGGTGCAGGGGCTGCGGCGGACGGAAGTTGTTGGTCATTTTGAGGGGCGCGGAGCCGGCGGCCGGGAAGTGCACGGTGTTCACGAACGCCCTGAGCTGCGGAGGAGGAGGGAGAGGAAGGCCCGCACAGCCACTTCACGCTGAGGGAGCTGCCCTGAGCCCACGTCACGGCTGCCAACCCCCATCCATGCATATGGAGGCATTTCAGAGCATTTCGGGGTGCTGCCATCGCCCAGGTTTGGTCCCATACTTTCTGTGGGGCGCCAGGGCATGTTGGCACGTGGGCATCACCCGGGGACCCACGCGGGGCTCCTCAGTGCCAGTGGGCACTTGCACTTCCACGACCCAACCCTTGCAGAAGCGGAGCGCTTTAGTGCAGAGAGTGTTTTCTTTACACTAGGGCTCTGATACAAGAATGGCACGGAAGGGGCTGGTGAGGTACCGGACCGCACACCAGCAGCCTAGAGAGCAGCGCTTGGGCCAGGTGAGGGTTCACCCAGCCCCATCCGCAGCACTGACCCAGCAGATGGAAGCTGTCGATGCCGGGCTCTTCCGAGGGGAAGCCGAGCCGGAGCGTCCCGTGCCGTTACCTGCGCCCGGCTGATGGCCACGGGCTCCTCGAACACGGTCCAGACGACGACTTCGCTGCAGTCGGGGGTGGTCAGGGAGCCCTGGTAGCGGTAGTACTTGGAGAGCTGCCCGGTGCGCGGGAGCAGGTTGCTCAGGCGGAAGGTAGAGGCCAGATCCACAGAGTCCCCTGCAGAGACAGCGGGAGTCGGCACAGCGAGTCCCACCATCCCAACCACCACCCCCAGACCAGGATTTCTCCCTCATCCTGGCACAGGGCAGCTGAGGACGCCTCACCCTGGTGAGACACGTTCCTTAGGCCAGCTACGATGGTGTTGTAGTTGGAGTTATCTGTTTCGGAGACCTGCAGAGGGGAGCAGCAAGAGGTCAGGGCTTGCATGGAGCAGCCGCCACCGTGCAGGTCCCTGAGCCCCAGGTCCTGGCAGACAGGACATGCGAGGGATACAAGGGACTTCCAGCACCGCTCCCCTCCAAGGCTGCCACCACTCCTGCCCTAAGGAGCCCTCCAGGCCGCGCAGCCGTACGAAGCCCAAGAATTTAGAGCCTCTTCTAGGGCAAACCCCAGAGCTTCGTGGGGGCAACCCTAGGGCAAAAAGAGCTTCGTGGACACTGGGGGGCAGGAGGCACACGCTGCCGGCCCTCTTGGCCACGACGCTTTCTCGCTCCCTCCCAGCAGCTGCAAGAAGCCTCTCCCCGGCATCAGCAACAAGCACATTCCCACGGGAAGCTCCCAGAAACCCGCATTTCCCAGGAAGATCCATGCAGCTCGGGCAGCTGTGCTACAAATCCTCAGAGCATTTCCCATGCTGGCTTAGACCAGCAGGAGGTTTCCACTGTGGGGCAGGAAGATTCAGACCCGCGCGCTCCTGGCAGCACCGAGCTGACCACGTGTGGCCCCAGCACCCCCGGACCCGTCTGGCTCCAGGGTGCAGCGGGCAGAGAGGGGCTGCCCTGGGGCTCCCAGCCCGCCCGGCACCTACCGTGAAGAAGAATCCGAGCACGGCCAGCCCATTCGGGTGCCCCTTGGCCTCCCCGAGGGTCCGGTAGTTGACATTGATGTGGACGATGTGCAGCTGGGGAGAGCACAGAGGGGCTGAGCGCGGGCACCCACCGCCCCCCAGCGAGGTGGCCACGTCGGGGCGCCCACGTCGCCCCAGGCAGCCTGGGGACGGGCAGCGCGGAGCCAACCTCGCCTGGCAAATCCCAACTGGGGGTGGGAGCGGAGTTGCCGCTCCCGCAGGAGGTTTGGGAAGATCAGAGCTCTTCAAAGCAAGGGAGCTCCCTCGAAGGGGAGCGGGGCTGGGGAGCGGCAGCGGATGAGCGGCTGCAGCGAGCGCAAATGCCACGAGCTACCAAGAACCGCTGTCAGCCCGAGGGTGCGTTTTGCAGCTCCCACCTACCTCCATGGGGAACTGGCGCCCGTCGAGGGTGTGCTCGGAGCCGTTGCCCGCCAGGCTGCCCCAGTGGAAGTGGAGCTGCAGCGCCCGGTAGGTGCCAGGCAGGCCCCCGCCGCTGATGTTGACGTGCTCGGCCGCCGGGTCGCCCTGCAGGCTCAGCAGCACTGCGGGAGCGCCGCGGGTGAGGAGCGCGCGGGGACGCCGGGCCGGAGAGCTGCGCCCCGCGGCTCCCCACGGCCGGGCAAGCCCCGGGGCCGGGTCCCCCCGTCCCCGGGTTAATAACTGGGGTCATGCAAATCCCATTCACGTGGGCTGAGGAAAGGAGCCCCCAGGAGCTGCCAGCCCCCGGGTTGAAGCCTCGGCAGGACCGTGCGCGGCCGCCCCGGCACCCACCCGTGTGCCCGTCGTTCATGAGCCTCCACTTGCCCGGCGGGGCCTGGTCGTAGCCCTCGAAGAGGATGTCGCCGAGGCGGCCGTCCCTCCGGAGCCGGCGCCGGTCGATGTTGATGGGTGACTGCTGGCTGCCCCCGCAGGTGGCCTTCAGCTCCTTCCAGTGGCTGGGACCTGCGGAGGCCACGGGGTTGACACCGGCGGATCCAGAGCTCCCCTGACACCTCTCCCCACTCCTGGCATCCCACGGGAGCTGCTTCCCGCCCAGCCGACAAGCAGCACCATCACACAGAGACTTCCTTAAGCCTCCTTCTTAAATGGTCATCACGGCCGGCTCCACGACCCCAGGCTGTCGGAGGGGCTGCGCCGGCCCCACAACCACCTGGCCGCGGCGGCGAGGTCACTTCTCTAAGGGGAGCGAAGTGGACCGAGCTGAGCGTCCGTGAGCAGGGGACGGCAGGAGACGCAGGGAGGGCATAAGGACCATCCGGCCCTGCAAACCAGCCGCTGCTTTCGTTCAGGGCTGCCCTGCCTCCTGCGGCCCAGCGCCGGCACAAACATGCCCTTGCTGGTGAGCCGACCTCGGGTGAATTGCCGGCCCTGTCCGGCTGTTCGTCCAGGAGCAATAAGTCGTGCCCAACTGTTAATGCTCTTCAGACACAGGTTATGCACCCCGGGCGCTGGACATGGTGTACATGCACCAAAGAGCTATAAAACAGTTGGACCATCACAGCTAATTACCTGCTCATTGAGCATTAATTAACCTTTTACAAGCTATTTGCATGCTTCAAGACCGAGCAGCACCCAGCTGCTGTATCGTGGGGCAGACGCTTATTTTTTCAGCAGCAACGAAAAGGCTCCTTTTGGCTCCCAACACGGCTCCGTCCTTCCTCATGCTGCAGGGAGGCCTCGCTCCTACCCGTCGGCATTGTGGCTGTTGCTGAGGACAAGTGCTAAATGCAGATTTTCATCTGCTTCGACCAAATCTGGAGAGGCCAATCCTGCCTCCCCGGGAGCATCTTGGAGCTGATCCTCACTGGAGGTGGGCGCTGAGCCCGACCCCTCCAAGGGCTCCTGGGATTTGGTTTAGTCTGTGTGTGAGCGGGTGGGGGGTTTCACTTTGCACCACACGGTCCAACTTGCCCTTCCCCAAGTCCTTGTCCCTGCAGTGCTTTTGCCACCCGCCTGGCTGCCTCCCTTGTGGCACGCGGCCCCTTCCAGCTCCCCGTGCCTCCTGTCACCCTCTGCAGGGCCACTTCTCCGCAGGAAAAGCGGAGTGCTGTGGGATTCACACACGCGAGGCACTGGGGCAGAGTGGGCCGTGTCCGCGGGGTGCCCAGGGGACAGCACTCACCGCACTTGGGGTCCTGCGAGTCGTAGCACCACTGCGCTGCGGGGAGAGGAGAGCTCCAGTGAGAGGACAGTCTGCGCTGGAAGAGCCCGCGTGCCGCCCGCTCCCGCCTGCACAGGGCTGGCGGAGGAAGGGGCCCGTCCGCACCTGGCGCCACGGGGACATTGCGAATGCTCCCTCCGTGCTCCCTCCGGCAGCGCAAACACCCCAAGCGAGGGCTCACGCACGCCGGGACCCCGCGGTGAGGGCCACGAGGGTGCCCTTCCCTGCTCCCCGTGCCCGGGCGCCAAACACCCCCAGCACCTCGGACCTGCCCCTTGCTCCTGCCACGGCTGTTCCCAGCGCTGCCGTTCAGCGCGTTCGCACCCTGCCCGCCGCCCCAGCCGCCTCTCCCCAGGGATCCTGCTGGGAGCAGCCCCTGCTCGGCCTCCCCGCCTGCCCCGCGCCGTTCCTCAGCTCTCATCCCAGCACGAACAGCCCTGGCCCCACTCCTGGCCCCCTGTGCCAGCTGCCAAACCCTCCCGCGGGCTCTTCCCCTCGTGGCAGCTGCGCGGCCGGCGGGGGCTGCCGCGGCGGCGAGCGGGGCCGTGGGCAGCGGGTGCCCACGCGGAGGCACCGGCCGGCACGCCGGGCGCTCGCTCGCACCGCGCTGCTGGTGCCGGCAGGGAGCTGCGGAGGGGCTGGAGCGCCAGCGCCGCTCGTCCAGCTCCGGCTCCCGCGCAGCGAACAGCGCGGCTGAGGCAGCCGGAGCCCGCGTCCTGCCCTCTCCTCCGCGCTCACGACCTCCCTTCGGTCCTTCGCTCGCCCCCTCTGCGCTGCAGCGCGCGGCTCCCTCCCAGACCCCTGCAAGGCCCCAGCCCCCCTCTCTATCGCAGCCCCCAAGAGCCCACGAACACCCACAGGGACACGGAGTCCGGCTGCTGCCCCCGGGCTCAGCGCCCGCCCCGCCACCTCCGCACACCCACTGCCGCCTGGGAGGGATTGCGGCCCCGAGCTGGGGAGCGGCAGCGCTCCCGGCCACAGGGGACGTGGCCTGGGGGCAGCTTGCTGGCTGTGCAAGGGGAAGCGGAGCTCTGGGAAAGCCCATCGCTCTCTTGCACCGCTCCCACAGCACCAGGGCATCCCTGGGCATAGCCGGGTACCAGGAAGCACCAGCCACGGCAGCACTGACAGCCTGGCCCAGAGCACCCAAACTTCTCCACCCCGGCACTCTGGCAGTGAGGACAGAGCCCCCAGAGCCCCCAGCACCTGCATCCCCACCGGCTCAGAGGAGCTGCCTGGACCAGGCATCTCCCGCACAGACAAACTCAGCTCCCAGACATGGACGTGCCCCTCGGGCTCCAGGAGCAGAGCAGGGTCACACAGGGCCCCAGTGGTGCAGCAGGACAGGGACATCCTCTGAGTCCCTGCTGGGTCCATGCCGGACCGCAGACCCCTGCCAGGCCACAGCACATCCAAAGAGGAAGGCAACAAACCGGGATGGTGCCGGCATCCCCGCGCAGCAGCCCCCGGAGCCCCGTCCATCGCAGCACCCGCCAGCCCCCCGCCGCCCCCTAACCCACCCGCTCACCTCCGGTGGCCGCACGGACGACGAGCGGCAGCGTGAGGAAAGTTATGGCCAGCCCCGGAGCCGCCATGGTGCCGGGCGCGATGCCGGCCCCGCGGCGCAGCGTGCCCGGGAGGGCGCCGCGCTGCCAGCCGCCAGCCGGAGAAATCCTCAGCTCCAGCCTGGGCGCTGCTGTTAAATATTCATCACACGGGCTGAGTTTTTAACTCCTCGCCTGCTAGCGGGGAGCGCCGGAGCCAGTCCCTCCCCGCGCCGGGACACCTGCCCGGAGCTGGCACCGCGGCCGCCCAGGTGCCGGGATGCTCCTGCCCATCCTGGCCAGGAGCTGCAGCCAGCCCCGGTCCCTCCTGGCGAGCAGGGCCAGGCCCCCACGGTGCCCCAGTCCCATCCATCTTGGGGCTCCAAGGCCTGACCGGGGCAGAAGCAGAGGGTGATGCTGAGCGGGGCACTCGGTGACACTCGGCTCGTGGTGACCATCAGCCACCATGAAGGCCAAGCCCAGCAGTGGGGAGCAGCCCCTGGCCAGCTGGTCCCGACAGCTCCCAGCCAGGATGCAATTCCAAAACTGAAGCCACGGGGAGCGCCACGGAGGCTGGCGTGTGACTCTGCCCTCTGTCAGCCCGGTGGGTGCCCCACGGGCCCCATGGGCGGGCTGCATCCCCACGGCCATCGCGGGTTTTCCCCCCTGGGGCTGCCCCCAGCAGCCGCCAAGGCCCAGGCGGTTCCCAGTCGACCAAGCAAGGCGCCTGTGAGGACGGACTCACCGTCGCTGCCGGCAGCTCTCCGCACGCCGGCCCCGCTCCGGTCGCTCGGCATCCCGCAGCTCTGCCCCCGGGAAGGTGCAGGTCCGGCCGGGTGCTCAGGGAGTTGAAGTGCCACAAATGACTTGGAGATCCGGGAACGGTGTTGAAGGAGCCAGCCCGGATGCTCAGGGCAGCAGGAACCTCAGAGGGGCCCTTTCCACCATGGACACCCCAGGCTGACGATCACCTCCGAGCCCTTCTGGGAAGGGCCAGCGGAAGCATGAGCCGGCCAAAGGGGACGTCAGCAGCCGTCCGAGCCCCTGCTTGCACCACTGCCTCTGCAAGAGCTCAGCCCCGGGCATCTCCTGCCCTCGGCCGTACTCACTGGGCTCCTTGCTCACCATGGCCCACCACCCTGAGCAGCTCCGCTTCGCATCCATCTGACTGGGCAGGCCCCACGGGAGCCCTCACCTCGGAGCAGCACTTCTCCTGCCGCAGGTAGGCTGGGAAAAGGGGGCACGAAAACATTGGATTGTGCTGATGTCACATTATCCGAAAATATCCCTGCTTTCTGCAGGCAAGGATAAGAAAGGAGGCTGCAGGACCCGCTCCTCTGCTGCTCCGGTCGGCGCTCGGTTCCTGGCTTGGAGCGTGGCAGAGACCTTGCCAGGGTAAATACACCCGGCGCTGGCACAAGGCCGCAGGAAGGAGCCTCCTGCCGGCAGCTTGGCCAGAAGGTCCCCGGCGCGGGGGGTCGGGCTCGCCTCGCCCCGGCGGGGGCTCCGCGGGGCTCCCCGGCACGGTGCCGGGCAGGAGCAAGGCCTGTGTCCGGCAGCAGCGGCGCACAGGGAGCAGGGCACCGGTGCAGAGCTCCCGGGAGCTGCTCTGGATCGGGGCCATCAGTCCAGTTTGGCACCTAGTCTGCGGATGATGCAGTTTGCAGAGGGCTGTCATCATCGCCCCGGAGCAACCTGGAGAGAGAGCAAAAGGGAGGTTTATGGTCTCCGACAGCACAGACATGCCGCTTTCCACTCTCACCCACTCTTTTGAACAGACAGCACCTGCACCTGCTTCCTTCAGGCCCTAAGAGCTCTCGCTGACCTGCTCCGTACGTGCACGCAAAGGCTCTTGACAAACAGGCAAAGACAAGAGATGCTACTTAAGAGGTCTCACACAGACAAAAGTGGGGGCGCAGGGTCCTGCTTGGCACCAGGGCTCTCCCGCCGTGCCCAGCTCTGCCCTCCGCCCAGGAGCACCCAACGCGCTGGCACCCGGCAGGAGCAACCCGGCCTCAGGTCTCTGCGAGGTCTGGATCGAACCTTTAAAGCGCTGCTGGGTCCTCCCCAGGCCGCTGCCGTGGCGAAGAGCTCGCGGCGAGTCCTGCGGCTCCGCGTCGTCCTTGGAGAAGGGAGGCCGCGAGCCTCCCCCCGCCGCGAGGCGGCCGGCGAGGACGAGGTTCCCTTCGGTGAAAGCGTTCGCCTGCAGGAAGGGCGAGGGCCATTAAAGCTAAAAAAAAAATAAAAAAATAAAAATAAAAATAAAAGAAAAAAAAAAAGAACAATCTCCCTGAAAATTAAAAATAGCTACTTAAGTCGGATCCATCGACCCACGGTGGGCACGGTGCCATCCTGCTGGGAAGCCCCGGCCACGAGCTCCGTCAGCAAGCGCTGGTAGCTGCGGCGCTCGTCAGAGGTGCCAAGAACAGCTCGAGCAGGCAAGTCCTGCAGCCCCTGCGCAGGGCCCAGCCCGGGGACCTGGGCGGGCGGTACCAGGGGCCACACGAGGACTTGGCCAGGCAAAGAGGAGCCGCGCGGCACGGATGGCCTGGGCCAGTGTGCGCAGAGGGTTGGAGGTGTCCAGAGACCCACGGGCAACAGGGAGAGAAGTTCAAGCAGAATAACTGCTCTGGCCATTCCCTATTCTCCTTGGTCTTTGCTCTCCATAATAACAAAAATAATAGTAAGCTCTTTGGAAGAGCATTAGCAGTTGGTTCTGCCACGACTGTCGGCAGCAGCTGCAGAAGCACTAAAACTGCACACCGCTGAGCCTCCCCTGCGCCGAGCGCCCATGCGAACCCGCCACCAGCGCATCCAGAGGACGCCCCGTGGGCCGCCCGCACAAAGGCGGCAGTGTGGCCCGCAGATGCGCGCGGCCCCGGCCGCCTGCCCCGCGCT
>VZSV01000122.1:2529400-2545407 GCA_013398735.1 Nothocercus julius | reverse complement strand
GGCCCTGACGCATCCCCGACGCGCGGCAGCCGGGCCGTGCTGAGCGTGCTCGCGATCACTCCCCTACAATGATGCATTTCTAACAGGGAACCGCCTAAAACAGAGGGCTGCCCGGCCATGCCCTGCGCAGCACCTGCGCACGAGCGCTGACCACTGCTTCATTCGGGCCATTGGTATTGCCAGCACCCGCCTATCCCACAGCAGCTGCGCTGGGACCACAGTGGCAGCTGCAGCTCCGCTAGGACCACCCAGACCAGCCCAACCTGCCTAGTCCTCTTGACCGCGGCATCGTCTCCCACCCCCACGGGGCACAGGAGGGAAGGGTTGGCGACGTCCGCGCCAGGTGTGGCGGAGCGGCGCAGGGCCCACGCAGCTGGGCCCCGCGTCCTGCAGCCCGGCTCTCCCCGTCCCGCCTGGCGCTCCCCGCAAGACCGGCCCTGAGGGAAGGGCTGCGGCCCCTGCCCTCGGCTGAACCAGCCCCGGCCAGCAACAAGGGAGCTCCGGGACGCGCTGGTGCAGGTCCAGAAGCCGGGCAGGAGCCGTTGGGAGCTTTGGCAGCGGCCGCCCTCTGCGGGCGGAGGGAAAGGAGGCCGGAGCTCCCGCAGTGACGATGACAGCACACCCTGGACGGCATTCAAGGCTGAGCGCATCCTGCGGCCACAGCAGGTCCCGGAACCGCCTCGGCTGCTGGGGCTCATGCACAGCAAATACCGCGGGTCCGCAGCTTACGAAACAAGCAAACTGCCTCCACTCCCAAGCGCGGAGACCAGGCGAGCCCCAGAGCTCGCCAAGGGGAGCTGCCGACCTCTCCCGTACCCGGGCAGAGGCAGCCCACGACCCACATTTTGGCTACGCCAGTGTTTGCAGTCCACAGTAATTGTGCTATGAGTGAAACACTTCAGAGATAAGAAGGAACCTTCAGAGCAGGGTCCAAAGCAGCGCTGGGGGCACAACTTGCTCTAACGAAACTGCCTTGGATTTTGGTGTTGCTTTATCTTCCACAACCACAATCTGAGAGATGCATACATGAGCTCACATTGTTAATCAGTACAATAGTTTAAAGTTAAAATAGTTGAATAGTTTAAGTTCCCACTGTCAGCCAGCTTTAAATAACTTAGAGCTGCAGGTTCTTTCGTGATAAGCAGCATCAGATACCACCTTGTCACAGGCAAATTGGGACTCTGAGGCTGCATGTCTGGCTGCCCAACTGCACAGGGGCCGACTCATCTCTTTTCCCCAGAACTCCAGAGGGAGACTTAAAATAGCTTGCAATTTAAAAACAGCTCGATCCCGCTCCGAGCAGGAACGCCATCTACTGCCCAGCTCCCCGCGGCACAGACGGAGTCCGGTGCCAGCCGGAAAACCCAGCTCCCTGCCCCAGCACGCGGCTTTCAGGAGCCACCCGGTTCCTCCTGCCCACCCAGGGCACTTCCACCAGGCCCAGGGCACAGGCACCAGCAACAGCAGAGGGCTCCGCAGCCTCCAGTTCCTGGGAAATTTGGCTGGGGCTTGGGATCGGGCTCCTTGTGCCAGAGGAGCTGCTCTTCTCGCGCTGTCTGCCCAAAGAGCAGCTCTCAGCACCTCTCACAGCCCAGTGTGACCACCCGCGTTTGCCTCCTGCCCATTCTGGATGTTTTTACAGATGAGTTTGGGAGAAGTTTTACCAAGGGGCAGCAGAAACCAGCTGTCCTTTGACTTCTTGGGTATAAAAAAACCAAGACAATCTTAAAACGACATTAACATAGGTAAATTTCACCGCTAAAGGGACTTCTGCAGCCTCCCTGTTTGAACTTAAACACATCTGTTGATCTTTCTGGAAGATCACGGTTTAGAAGCCTAATAACAACAGGACTTCCTCCTGCATGCTGAAGAACCACACCTATGAAAAATACAGCACTAAAAAACAGACATTAAAGCAGACCGTCTCTCTTACAGAACACAATTTATTTGGCATTTGGATGAAATGTTTCTCACAGCATCTTGAGAAAAAAAGAAAGATTAGTGTCAACCCCAAGGAAAGAAGTTAAAACAGAAAACAGTGTCACAGGGACTGAATTATTATAGTATCAAATTTAAATTCTACATGGTATCTCACAGAATATCAAAATCTTTTATACACTGCCACAGTTAAATCCAGTCACAAACCAACTACACGGGAGAAGCCTGCAAATGCAGCGCTGGCTAAAATTATTTTCCAAGAGAAGGTAAAAAGCAGCGTCTCATTCTCTCTCTCAGCCCCCAGGCAAGCACACGTGGGACACTGAGGCTGCAGCGCGGCACGGCCCCGCACGTGCGGCACCTCCAGCCCCCTCAACTTCCACGGTGCACAATACTGGAAAATTAAAGCTGTGTTGTACCGTAGCAGGCAGGTAACGCAGAATAATGCTAGCGGAAGCAGGTCTTTACTGTTGAACGCATCTATTTTTAAGAAATGCATATTCTGTTTGGGTGTCAGACCCAGAACACATGAACTTGGACTTGCCTCCTACATCAATCTGCTCCAGTTTGAGGTTCCAGCTCCCAACTTGCAAACTGGGAAATTTAAAAGAAATTTCTGGATACACTTCATGTTCCTTAGCTGATGAGAAAAATGATTTCTCAGAAATTGAAAAAAGAAACATGCTACAAATTGTATGAGACAACGTTAAAAATTCAGTGCTTTGCCACTGAGAAACCACATCTAAAAGATGAAAAACATTTTTAACACACCTTCAGATTCATTTAACATTAGACGGGGAAAGAACAGCAATTACTGGTCACAAAAACATTTTCTTCCCAAGTAAAACTTCAAAGACGTTTGACAAGGCAATCCTGCGATCTTCACTCAGACAGAGAGCCCGACGACTTCGCTAGGAATCCTGCCTGAACAAAGACCAGAAGACTAAACCTTCAGGAAAAAAAAATTATCTAATTCATTTTTCTTCTAGATCAGTGTCCTGTCTTGAATGGATAAAGGAATAATCTGAGGCTCAAAAATAGACTAGACTGAACATTATGCAAACAGACATGTTCTTTGTACATCTGAATGACAATTTTGAACTTCTAGCATAGAATTAAACCCACTGTCTAATGTTACAATATTTTACAACTTATCTCGTAAAAAAAAAGAAAATAAGAGGCTGCTGTGAGACTGTACATGTATCACTGAGCACTGATACAAGTGAATACCTAGAACTGTTCGGGAAGGAACAGCGAAGATCTCAATATGGCACCACAGGATGTAGCAAGGAAAGGGAACTTGAGGAAGAGTTTTGACGGAGGCCACGCTGGAATGCACTAGCCCTGCACAGAGCAAACGTAAAACCTTACACAAGTAATTGCTGTTGAGAATATTTGAAGAGAAACGTGCACTTTGGTTATTTGGGCTGCTAGGAACACTCAGGTAATGGGATCTCCTCCATTGTGTGGGAGGAGGATTTGAGATACACCAGTATTTAAGAAAAACATCCAGAGAAGCAAATGGTGATGGGGGACAGGGTAGGAAATCAATGCACTAAATAAAACTCCAAATATCCCATCACTCAACTGACAATGAAAATGGAAAGGTCTTCCTCAGCAAGCAAACCTCTGTAACTGGTGTTCACAACTGAAACTTAGTCGCCTTGCCAAGGGCTAGGAAGTCTTGCCGAGAAGTCAACTGCTCTCGAGAAAAATAACTCTTCCCCAGTTAGTCCTGAAGTCGTAGTAGTTGTGACATTTTCTGATACAAAGGCTCTTACTCTAAAAGAGAGTATATTCAGTGTGGGGAAAAAAAAAACATGTTAAAAAGGTAATGGGGGAAAATGACAGTTTCATTGCCAAATTAAAAGCTCAGAGGTAAATGATAATTGTACTTAGTGAGCTGCTCTGTTCAAGGCAAAGCCTCCCTTGTTTAGCTAAGATGAAGGACAGGGAAAAAATACCAGCCTCTGAGCCAATACTGAAAAGGGAAAGGCTCAGAAGCTATGAAAAAAACATTACGTCAAGACTTCTACAGAGAAGCCTACATTTGGAATAGTTATAAGCAGGAACCATCATGTGGTTGCAAATTGCAAGAGCTTATTTTCGAATAAATTCACCACAGAACTGAAAATAAAAAAACATATTAAACAGATTCCTGCAGTCTTATGAGATGTGTGAGGTAAGGTACCTGTTCACCTTAACCACAAAACACAGCTTTAGAGACTAAACCAAGCCAAAAGGCTTCTTGTTATTGCGCTAGGATACTACAAAGAACGAATATTCCATCTGGCTTTAAAAGAATTAGAAGTTTTCTAAATTTTGCACTGCTAACAAAATATTTTTCAGGAACGGACTGTAGTAGCACAGACTTTGCATCCTAGTCAAGTGTACACTATCACATCCTGTCCTACAACAGAGTGTAGCAAGCTTTAGAGAAGTACCAACTCTAAGAGCCTAGTTTATATCCCAGTGCTTAGCTTCACCTAGCTGGACGCAGCACAAAGGGTACCATCTACAGTATATATATATTTATATATATCGCCACCCAGAAACACACACACGCACACACACATTCGTACCTATAAAAACTAAAGAAAAATCAGTACATACAATGTATAAAACGTATGAATGTGCTCAAAAATGCACAAAACCCGCTTTATTTTCATACTTCAGAAATGCTTGATAATTTGTATGCATGGTTCTGACTACTGCTATCCATCCACTTCATTAGACCCGGACTTGACCTCAAGAGGAGGAGACGGCAACAGGTCCACAGGGTAGAGAAGGGCTCCTCATTTTGTGCCGCTCACGCTGGAGCCAGTCGGCCGAGAGGACGGGAACACGCTGCCGTGGAAGAGTCCAAGCAAGAGGCTGTCCCAAGTGCTGCCTCCTGCTCGTGAGCTCGTAGCGTACACGAGAACTGTGAGTCACACACTCCCCCGTGGATTCACAAGTGTCTGAGTGTCAAGACACTGGATATGATCTGGATAATGAAAGTCACAGTTTTCTGTGCAAAAGGAGTTGAATTGTCAAGACCAATCCCCAAGTACAGTATAAGCCTATAGGCAAGACACAGAATAGAAAGTAGCAGCATATTCAATGGGGAAAAAGTCAGCTGCACTGGGAAACCACAAAAGTGGGTTAGGATTTGTCATACAAGTATGATTTCTCATTAGTACTAGAAAAATAATTCACATACACACCCCCTTGCCGTGTTTTCTTCCTGCCCCTCTAGGCTTGTGTACCTTTCATAAGGTAATAGGAGAACACTCACAAGGGGCACTCTTTACAAATTCCGTATAATCCTTATATTTTATCTCATCTGCTGACTGCTACAGTAAGTCAGGGAAAGCCAGAGGCAAGGGAAGGATGGGGGTGGGGAGCAGGGGGAGGGCATTATTTGTACTCTCTAATCCCACTTAAAATTAAAATCACCTGTAAAGATTACTTTGCAGTCTTTAGCAAAGCCAACAGTGCTTGACTGTGGGTTTACTAAAGGAGTAAATCTCATTTTGTTATATATAAATTAACTCAGCTAGTTCAAAGAGGTCAATCTGAGGGGAAAACTTAAGATGGCATATCAGAGTGAAAGAAACCTCTTTACTGTTTTAAATATACTGACCTCATTCTAAACCATCATTGGACCTGGATAAATGTTTATTCAGGGGGAGGAAGAGAAGCAGGGACCGGGAAGAATTTCTAGCATAGGGTTGACAATTTATGACATTAGAATAAGGAACCAGTGTCCAATTAGAATTGAACATTACAAATCGTATACATTGATCACTGTTTTTAAACGTTATTTGCAAGAACTGTAAAGAAGTGAAATGGAGAGGAAGGAACAAGCATGCTAAAAATAGCATGCATTAAGAAAAGCAAGGAAATGGTCTCTTTATCCAGGCCAGTCTTGGGCAACTGTTCACTGTAAAGGACTTACACCATAAAGAAAACACCTCTATCTTCCTAATGGGATTTTAACAAGCAGGGGCTTGATACAGTGAAGCTGGATTGTATCACTCACAAAACTAACTGCTCTCTGTCACTTCCCTGCCCAACACATATGAGGATTCTACTGAGGGGACACAAGCATTACACAGACCCCGTTTTCTTTATGGGCCAGAAGTTCACCTGACAATACAAGATTTTGTAGCTACCAATAACAAGTAATTGCAAATCCTAGCTCTCTTAGTACCCACTTCCATGAGATGACAAATTCACACATTGCATACATCCCTTATCCTCCAGTCCCTAGGGCGTCCTGACGCAGCGGGACAAATCAAAACATACAGTTCTTCTACCCTCTGCAGCTCTTACTCGGTGGCATGTGCTTGAGCTCTCAGTGTTCCCGATTTGCAACAGACCCCCAGCCTCTTACCCTGCAGTTCAGCCTTCTCCACTTTTTCCAAGTGTAGCACACAAGCAAAAGAGAAAGCAAATGATTAAACAGTGACTGCCCCCACCCTCCTTTGCCATTGTCTGTTCCCCGGGTCCAGTGGTATTCAGCCAAATCCAAGCAGCTCTTTTCTGATGTAGATTTTTGTTTCCTCTCAGGTTAAGAAAAGCACTACCCATACTCTTCCTCTCCTTAGAGGTCAAAGGAATTCTCTGCACTCTTTCCCATTGCCAATGGAGGAAAAAAAAAAAAAAAAAAAAAGGAGCAGTTTATACAATCCATATTTACAGGACAAATCAACTAGTTAATGAATAACGACAGCCAAAAAACAAGAGGCACAATCCTAAACTAGAACATAAAAGCAGTGTCCAAAAACAAAGTGGAGATTCCTTCTGAAGTTCAAACCATGGATTAGTGTTTGTCTGTGCAAACAGTTGCTAAAACTATTCCTGACCGGCAGTCAGCTTTTTATTCCTTTATACAATGGTATTGAGAGAACAGTGGCTGTGGCGGCTGCCCATATGAGTTTCTGCCGGTGTGTTTTCACCTAGTGGAGTATCAGGAGGGACAAGAAAAGTGCTGCTGTCAGCAGAGTCTTCCAGCTCTACTGGAGAAGGACCAACTGAGGGAGGAAGCGATTCCTCTGTAAGCTGCGGGGATACATCACAGTTTCCTAGTGACGGAGGATTGCTCTGCACTGTCTGAGAAAGAACTCCATCTGCAAAGGAGGAAAACAAGCAGAATCAGAGCATGAAGTGCATTATTTCACATTCCAAGTAGATTTACTATCTGTATTTCTGGAAGTGCTGGATTTTTCCTATTTTTGTACTACTGTATAGAGAGATGACATTGCAAAAGGGGAAAATTGTGTAGCAAAGAAAACTTTGATATATAAATAGGATATTTGCACTAATCAGTCTTGCTTATCTTGTGAGATGCACTGCTTTAAAAAAATCCCAAACTGGAATGATTATTACAGTATGTTAATACTGCAGCTGCAAAACTGAAGAGCATGGCGTGAATAATTAAAAAAAAAAAAAAAAAAGGTATTTTGGGCCAATTTTTGTGGAGGGCAAGGGGAACAGAGAAGCAGATAGATTTTTTTTTGTTTGAAAACTCTTGCACTTAAGGGTGTTCTACTCTAATAACTTGTCCCCAAAAGGACAGACAAGGTACCAGCATAGCAGAAACCAGACAACCCATACAAGTTAATATTTCAAAATCGGTAAATCTAAGATTTCAATTGCTTGCATCACGGGCTCCCCTTTCAACTTAGACCATCCAAAAGAACCTTTATTAAAAGGAAACAAATCTAATGATCCATGTTAACATAAGGCTTTTTCATCACAGAAATTGGAGATTGTATTGTGGAATATATTTTCCCACCATAATCACTAAAACGTGTATAATTATAACTCAAAACAAATTACCTACCCTCAAATCAAACTGGAAAACACTAAGAATAGAGAAGTTATTGCCTGTATACCTGGAGTAGAACAAATGATACTGTCTGGATTGACAGAAGCCTCATAAGGGGGAGGTGGGTCATCTGGATGTTGAATATCTGGATACTTGTACGCAGTATAAGGCGGAGGTGGATCGTGGAAATGAAACGCCCCCCCTTCTCCATCATCTGAAAGGTGCAGCGGAGTAAGGCCTGTTCCAAAACCATCTGGACCATAATCAAAGCCAGGCATCCTGCGGCCCAAGTTAAAATGGTGCACTATTTCAAGAAAAGAAAAAGAAGAAATAAATAACTTGATCCCATATTTTTTTCCTCAAGCTAAGGCAGATCTTGACACCTTTTTCCACTTTCACACTGCAAGAACTCACATCTCATGACGACCTAAAAAAGGCAGCTCTCAGGAAGCCTGCATAACCCATACAAGTCAGCTCACTGCAGTTACATAACAATGCCCAGAATTGGTCCTACATCACATCTGACTTTGAATTTAAGCTCTTCAGAGCAAGAACAATGTCCATACATTGAAGATATTCCACCTCTGGACTACATACAAGCAACAAACTCTTCCCATTGGTGGCTCAAAATGGAGTTATTTAAGTTTGAAGAGCATACCAAGACATACAGATTAAGGCATGGGCAGTCACACAAGACCATGAAATTTCTCAACTTTCTGCACATCAACCCATCAAAAACAAGCATAAGGAGGAAGATAAACGTTCAGAGAAACACACTGTGACCAGATCAGACAGCCACCACAGAGCTACATTTAGATACAGCTCTTAAGAGCATTTATAAACAAGCTTCTGCAGACACTCTCTGCGCATAGACTTATATTCCTTCTACTTTCTTCATCCTGAAGCACATGTACACGGCTAATATCACGACTCATTATAGAAACAGACTACTTACAATTTGCTCCTATCAAAGACTCTATGCGCTCTCTCCGCCTCTGACGTAGCCGATGGACCATGAAGAGCAGCAGAGAGAGGATAAGAAAGGAGGAAATGCAGCTCACTATCAGACGCATTCCACTGGCCATTGAGTCAAACAAACTGTTGCCATCTGTTACAAGAAACATTAAAATGCCTGTTACTACTGTTCAGGACTAATTTTTCTTCATGCTCTTCTGTCAGCACTGGGGAGATAAATGGAGGGCTAAGATGACTCTGAACATCTTAACTATTGCATTTCAACCAACCAAGATATCTCTAAACATTTTTGATATCATCAAGATACTGTCATCCTAATTCCATATGTTGTGTCCAAATTGGCAATACATTAAAATATTAGGAACTAAAATGCCTTAAAAACGTGATCAGCATGATAATCCTTCAGGAAATGAGGAGATTAAGGTAAAGAGGAATTATTTTCCTAGAACCACACAGCAAGCAAGTGGCTGAACATGAACCAGATCAAAGAGGCTAGAATTTGCAGCTCTATTCCATAGCTGTCAGATCTAACATTTGGAAAGCTGCTGCGGTTTATTTAACAGTTCTATCAATGTCAGACAATGAAAGGTATTCATTACTCACATTCAACCAGTAACACTTGATTCTGCTCAAGTAGCACACGCATAAATACTCTGCACAAAAGATAACAAAAAAATGACTGCTTTGGCTAAAAAAAGCTCTGAACCCAGGCTAGGTGTGGGTAAGGAAGGGACGAGGCAGCTGAACTACATCATCACCACAGTCACACAAGAAACAACTGCTCCTGAACCACTGCCAGGGCTTCCCAGATGGATCCTAGTCACCACTCCTTGCCATGTCCACTACGACCACGACAGCGCTTTCCCTTTACCCTCCCTTTCACTAGCAGCAGAAAAAGCTTTATGAAAAGATCCCTTACAAAAGCAAGCTGGGAGCACCACAAAAGCTGTAAACACAGCTTCCTACAGCTGCTAAAAATAGAAACCCACCCAATTTATGTATGGTTAAAGATACACGGCTAGCAGCTGGTATTTATTACATAACACATTCTTGGCAACAGGTAATTCAGTTACTCACTACACACAGAACTAATGTAATAACCTCTCAAATCCGGCCAGATTATACAAAAACCTCTATGCTGTCAAGTCGTTTAGTAACTCTTATTGTCAAGCTCGAACTGATGCAGTCATATAGTAACCCACCAGCCCAGCACACCTAACAGCAACACTGGCTTTGTGATCACCACCAAGCAGCTCTAGTAGACTGCCCTACACAAAATGATTTACTTTCTTGATAAAGTCAAATGCGTACACAGTTAAGAATGACAGTCTTTTAAACAGAAACTTGGCCTCTTGCTGCCTTTGCATGTATTCTCTTTAAACCAGCGAAACTGCAATTCTCTAACCCTTTGTCGACCTCTATCACACTGTTACCAGCCTGGATCCTAACAGTTAATCTATTTGGCTAGATAAACTGTTGCCAAACAAAGTTTTAGATTTAAAAAA
The DNA here is from genome assembly GCA_013398735.1 of Nothocercus julius. NCBI lineage: Eukaryota > Metazoa > Chordata > Aves > Tinamiformes > Tinamidae > Nothocercus > Nothocercus julius. The sequence goes on along the minus strand of VZSV01000122.1, from coordinate 2,535,174 downwards.
AAAAAGTTAGTTTCAACACAACAAGATAAATTTTCATTGCAGAGACTTCCAAGCTAAATAAATAGATGGTTTCAGAAAGGCTGTTTTACACTCAAGACAACAGTAATACCCTGCAACTTCACCACTTCAGTCAGTAGAGAACCCTGCACCGCCAGCTTTTTTGAAAATATTTTATTTTCAGAAGTGAGACTGAGATCTGCCTGAAGGAATGCCACACAGAAGAAAACCATTTCTACCACATCTGTGGAGAGGCAAAAGACAGGTTATCTTGGTTTCAGCACTGGGCATGAAAGATTTTCCTGTATTATTCATCTTCAGTTAAGTGAAAAAAAAAAAAAATCTTTCAGGAAAGTATAGCTATGATTGCTAAGCTTATTCCTACCACTGAGAAACTGCCCTACTACCAAGTCTTTGAGTAATATTCTTTATTCAATTATAATTGATGCTCATCCACTCACACAGCAAAAACTGATTACCTACGAACTCAAGAGAAGGATTTATTTTCCCCAGTCTCTCCTTGGGCAATTAATTTACTTACTGTTGATCAGTAAACAGTTTTCTTTCCTTTGCAACAGTTTAGGGAAGATATACATAAGAACTGGACAAATGCATGCTGATTAAAGAATGTAATTCATTAATTTTGTCATCTGGAAAGGTCATTTATAAACAAACTTCTAGATGCTTATAAATTAACTGAAATGGTTCATTTAAAAATTTCAGTGTTTATCACCAACTGAACTGACTATATAACTAAGGAGGTTTGACAACTGCTCGATGGTTCTTCTCTCAGAAAGTTGTTATTAAGAAAAATCAGAACAGCTCAGAAAAAAAGCATAAACAGTCTCATTTAGTATCAGTACAGAAAGAGCAGCTTAAGGATCAGAAAGACCATGTTGAAATATACTCTTCATATCAGTATTCATGAAATAGTTAAGACCTACAGCATAAACAAAGATTAAAGAACACTGCATGGGGTTATCCTAGGTCATCTTATCCTGTCTGTTGGCTGATGCTTTGCTGACATTGTTTCAGAAGATTAAAGAAAAAAGTGCAGAGAAAGTTTATCTCTGCTGATAAACAGAGGAAAGAAAACTGCCCCACTCTTCTCCCAACTAACCTGAAACAGCTACAAACATGTGCAAGCAAAACCTTCAGAATGAATGAGAATGACAGAACTAGGAACAGCTAGTGGCCTTTTATCATTAACACATGTAGTAAAACATGGATGAGAATGACTGCAAATTTGGAAGCCAATAAGCACCCTGTTTTTGGAACAGAAATAGAAATGACCTTCCATGTTTTCCATACTGTAAGCAGTTCTAAGTTTCCCTATGCAAACAGCTTCTTAGGTCCTTTTAAACAGTTATTTTAAAATACCAGGAAATGCCAAATATGATATACCATTTCTTTTTGCAAGTCTTTTTACAGAGAAATAAAAGTCAAATACCCACGTCTCCAAATGGCAACTGACAAACAGAACAGGGAAGAATCAACATAAGTGTTACTGATCCAAAACAAAAAGTCAGACTGAGATGCTAAATCCAAAGAACAAGGTCACCTACCCCAATTGTTACTGTAACTCTCTCTAAGCTATAAAAGGTACTACCCTGAGATCCTTGCAAGGAGTCTTACACACAACAAAAAAATGCTCATGTCCCCAAAAAGGTACCTAATAGTAGTGCCCAAGCAAAAGTATTTTCTTTTCATGACAATTAAGCATGACAAAGCAAATGAGCCTGTTGCTTTATTAAAAATCCACACAGCTGTCAGCCTCCACACAGAAGATAAGCTACTGCCTCTCTTACATAAGTAATATCAAAGATGACTACTCCTAGCAACAGTCTGAAGTATTTCTCTTCATGTGAGTAGAGCTTTCTTTCCCCACACAGGGCTTGTGACCAACAATGTCTAGGAACTGAAAGAGTGCAGCTTCCCAAAGTTCTACCTAAAGATATACCCAAAGATAACCAAGTTAGTGATAAACTTGTTTTTCTTGACAAAACTGTAGCAGTTGTCTTACCTGGGTCTAAACATGTAAATTTGCAGCACTCTTTAGGGTCTTTGCGATACTGCTGACATCCCTGGGGCCGCTCACACAAAGCGGCCACACACATTTCGGGTTCACCGTTGTGACATGTGCAGCTCAAACAGGGGTCATCCCCTTTCGGAGTGAAATAGTAGCCTTCATCAACAATGTTGTCTTTGATATCAACGCAGGTCTGGCCTAGAACAGAAACGCACATCAATACCTACAAGTCTACCAGACAGAAATCCAGTTTGATCTGTAAAGTAGTTCGTAAATATAGGCAGAAGACTGGTTAAGTGTCATACTTCTACATTAAAGCAACTCTGAAAAGGGATCTCAAAGGAGGGAGGGAGATAAATGGATAGTCTGGAGCCAAGCAGGGATGATTTAGTACTTGAAATGGACAGAGTAAACATTCAGTGGAAGTGACAATGCTTTCAGGCATTCCTTCCAAGATACAGAGATTAACACAGCAAACTAAGTAGTCTGAGAAGAATAAGCTTCATTATCATGCCTACTACAGCTCCTCTCTGACCGGGCAGGGGGAGACAAGATGGATGAAAAAAGGCTGAATCTTCTCTGCACCAGACCCTAAAGATCTTCTCAGTGGACCATGCCTGAGAAGGGAAGGCACGTGGTAGTACTTCCTGCTGCCATAGCTATATCTTGATCTCTGCCCCAGGCAGGAAACTTGGGCATAATCCTTTCCTCCTCACAGACATAAAGGAAGGCTCTGAACCCCCAAAAAAAAAAAATCAAGCCAGGGAAATGGAGACAGGCTTGTGATCTGCAGCTCACCTGGAACACCTGCTCATGGAGGGCTGGCTGGCCCCTCTGCCCTAAAAACAGGCCGGCTGCGATGACACACTAGAGCCATGGGAACATTCAGGCTGGAAGACATCTCAGGCAGGCAGAGCAGGGCTTTATCTAATTTGGACATGGAAACTTCCAAGAATGAAGGGTGCACAACCTCTTTGGAAACCTGTTTCACTGCTTGGTCAATGATGAAACAGTCTCTTGGGCCATCCATTTGAATCTCTTGTTTCAACTCAGGTCTGTTTCTCACCTTTTGCCATTCAAAAGGTGTAAAGAGCTGGGTACAGTAAAGAGCCCAGCTCAGTCTTCTTGATAACCTCCTGGCAAGTTGCTATGAGGTGTCCTCAAAGCCTTCCCTTTTCCACACTGAAGAAGCTTTAATCACCTCAGCCTCCCTCACAGGGCAGGTGCTCCAGCCCTCTATCTTAGCAGCTCCCCACTGAACTCATGCCAATTTGTTAATGCCTTTCTTGTATGGGGCACCCAAAACTAAATGCAGTTTCCTTCTGCTCAACATAAACATTTTATATTTTCTCCCTCTGGTTAAGGGTTTGACAGAGATACTGCCTTCCCTACAACACTGTCCTAAGATGATGACCAAACGTGTCCTGTTTTGTCTAAATACATGGTCTTTAACATAAGATTCCAAAAAGTTAATCTCAAGACAGATAAGGTAATGCCCTTTCTTCCTAATTTGCAATCTTTAAGTGGCAGAGAGAAGCTGCATTTTCCTCCCTTCCTATTCTGCAACTCTTTTTCCCGTGTTAAAGAGAAAGCAACCAGGGAACACTAAGAACTAGAATGAAAATGCAACACCACATATATTTATTTTTCTGTTTTTTGCAGAAGAGTATCAGCTATATGAGCTCTTCCATGTTACCTGAAAATACTGCTAAGGAGTGTTTCCCCTGTAGTGACATACAACTTTTTGAAGAAAAAGCAGGACACAGAATGAGAACTTTTTTCCCCTTTAGCTGTGAAACTATAGCTGCTTTTCTTTTTTCCAGGGTTCTAACTATTGGCTAGAAAGAATTTAATAGAAGTTGCTACATTCAATATAAAGGAGAAATATTTGTTCCCTCATTTTCATGTGAGAAATGATCAAATTTAATAATTTTTAAATAGTTTTTACGATGGGCTTTTTTTCTAAGAATACCTTATTTTGGGGGTGATAAATTTCTTTAAAAATGAAATAGAACTGCTGTTTTGTTAAGTGAAAACCTGTACTATGGTTGGCAACCAACCATATGGTGTTGCTATTTAAACCAAACAAGACTTCTACATTTTTTCCTTTATTCTCTGGGCACAAGACAACTAACATATTTGTTACACACATAGTTAAACGGACAACACTAACACTGAACTAAAACCAACTTACTTCTTTTGCAGAGGAATGAGGATTTCTCATAGCAGTTTTCAGCATACCAGCTGTGTAAACCATGATGCCGAAGGGTAGGAAAATGGAAACACTGAAGCTGGGCACAAAGAACGTTTTCATTTTCAGACATAGCCGTACCAAAGATAGGGTCAGGGGGCAGAAATACTTCTGAAGAGCCTAAAACAAGATGCACTGGTATAAGCAGCTTTAAAAGGATCTGTAATGTCACTTACTTCATGCGCACTAACTCTACTACAAGGCTACTGTCCTCTAGCTTTAGCTTCCATTAGCAACATTCCTCCGGGGGAAGGCAAACAGCAGAGAGGGAAGGGATGACTCACAGACAGAAAAAGCTACTGCTTTCAATACTGCACAATTTTGTCATTCTGCAACTGTAGGAGTATGTTTTAATATCTCTGCAAATAGTTCCTTCTAGAGTCCCACAAGGCTCACCTGCCAACTCTTATGGATCCCTTCAACCAACGCCCAGCACAGACTTGGTAGCAAAGGAAAAAGGAGCAATGCCTGGTAAAGCAGAGTGTTTGGCCAGTGCTGGTAGAGCAAGAGCCCATTGGGATCTCCTGCCTCATATTCCAAGCAGTTGCTAGGGCTTCTAAAGATGTTTGCACATGTGTATCTAGCCTGGGCACTGGATTGCAGAGCCACTCCTGCAGCCTCATATTGCTCTTTCGCTGTGCGATGCAGAGCGGTACTAAACTGTCTGAAACCAGTGCTTTTTAGCTCAGATCTGAGAACAAGGCTGCACTGCCACTTCTGCTCCTGCATGGTGGAAGGTCCTGCTTGACCTTTCAACTAATGTAGTTGTCAAAAATTTGTATTGTGATGGGTTCCATATAGTCAGGCCTGAACATCTGGTTATTTTTCTCATTGCGGAGATGAGCTCACGAACACAGGCCCAGACAATAAATAAATAAATAAATCAGTCAATCACTTCTGCACACAACCACCTTGTATGCTTACATTTACTACCAGTCTTCAGTTATTAGAAGGGGAGCCATTTTATACTATCAGTACTTACTTTTGTATTGGCAACTTGTTTAAAATTTGTGCTTTTTGGCAATACAAGAGACATCTAGCTTTATATCTCATATTGCAAGAGATGTCAAAGATATCTTACAACTTTTTTTGAAGTTACGCTTCTGATCAACATCTGGTTTTACTGTTAATCAGCTGGTATTCATAATTACAGACGACTTGAAATTAATAACAGGATACCAGAAGACCACAACTGTAAAAATTAGACTATTTCATCATGCTACAGACACCTACTTTTCAGACATAAGTGCTTAAACACTGACTTAAATAGCTCCTGCATGTTTTACTGTTGTAAACACTGGCAGTGCAGTCAATTTTCCAAAGAGTGCAGAAAGGTCCTTTTAAAGAGAAACTTTTCTTGGACTTCATAGACAAAACCTATTTGCAGACAGTTTTGTCCAGGTCAGGTAATCAACCTTGTCAGAAGAAGTTATTTCCTTCGTCCTCTTCTCTTCCCCATGAGGGGGAGGAAAAAAAAAAAAAAAAAAAAAAAAAAAA
>VZSV01000122.1:2504612-2528565 GCA_013398735.1 Nothocercus julius | reverse complement strand
AATATCCCACCACATTCTGCAAGAATATTAGTATCAGGAATCAGCAGTAAAACCAGACATTCACCACATAAAATGAGAAGCTTCAGAGTGGTTTGCTTTTTTAATCAGATGAATCAAAGGAAAATCCCAAGTAAATGGCAAACACTCATTGTTCCTAAACCATTTCCTGTGAACTAGGAAATTTCCAACACTTGAAAATGAAGCATGTACATAAAGCATTAAACCCTTCCATTTCAATACTGTAAAGCAAAGCAGTTCCCCTATTCTACTTCAGCATCATGACTGAAGGAAGAAAAAAAAAGTTCTTCTAATAGTTAATATTCAAGTTTTAAGGTATTTGCCGTGGGTCATTTAAATAAGTAATAGTTTCAGAGGCCTACCTTTATAAGCTACTTCCCAATGACCTTCTAAAGAGTGATTTCGATTGGTGATGACATATTGATATCCAACCCAGAACCTAAAATAAAAACATTTAAGGACTCTAAAGATACAAGATAAAAATACACTAACAAAATTTTAAAACTGATTATATAGAACCTCACAATTTCTACATAAAGCTAACTTCTAAAACACTCTGCTGATCATCTTCTTCACCTCAGTCTGTACATTGGCAATATAGAAAGAGAAACTACAATTGAGCAATAAAGGAGAACATCCAATAGCTTTTTCACATCTACGATGCATCAATATGTCTTTTATTTCTACCTATAAGCAGCACCTTATTCTGTTGTTAAGGAAGCATTCCAATATCTTGAGCCCGAAGCCACACAACAACATCTGATAGTCACATATTTTATAAACACACATACATAATGTGAGACTGTTCAGGATTAAACCATCAAAAAAATCAAGAAACAGAGATAAACAATTACTGAACCCCTGTTGGTGGTTCAGCAGCACGGCACCATGTAAGACTGAACAACAACAACACAAACACACACACATCCACCCACCCCCAAGAGCAAATAAAGGAACTACATTTGACATAGTTCTCTACAATTCAGAATGGTTTCATTTCATTATCTCAGTCTTTTTCAGAACTACTGGTACTTAATAGAAACAATCTGATAAACAATCTCTGTCCATTCCTTCCTACTCACCTACGCTGGTCCTTCCTTCCAAATGCTTTTTCTTCCAAGTCCCACTCCTGTGCCAGGATAAACCTTAGCTCCTGGTCTGCAGTGAAGGTGGCAAGGGATCCGTTCACCCGCTGGCATGTCTGCACAGCGTCCCAGTAGTTCTCCCCATTTAAATAGACTCTATAGCAGCTGGCAGTGCCCTCATAGTGGTGCCATCCTGTTGGGCACTTCCCTAGGAAACATGAAGAATAAAAGGGAAACCATTCCCCCAAAATTAGGATCCTCACTCCATGGAATGCTTTCTAGTCAGTTTATGTCACCTTAATGGATAATGACTTGGATATGGATACACAACAAGCACTACATATATTTTATCTCACCAGTAAGAGCTGCATGCATTACAGATCACAGGGTTACTTTAATTATGCTTTTGATGGAGGAAAGTTAGTAAAATACATTTGAGAAAATGCAACTCCATGTGATATTTTATTGCATTATGACCACATTTAAAGTCTTTAATTAAGACTGATGATCTACTGTGGAAAATATCTCCCTGTCCCTCTTTATAAAACCGATCAACTTGATCAATCTAAGTCGAAAGAAGTAGGGACAAGCAGGAAGCAAAAACCAGAGGTGGGCAGTTTAATGACCATATTTTTCAGTCAGGTGGTTAGCACAACTTCTTTCACAAACAGTCTCAGCAGTATTCACATCTTTCTGTTCTCACAGTCAATAGACAGAGATGATGGGGGTTCTGGGACAACAGTTGCTTTGAACATCACTGCAGAGTAGATCGTTAGGAAGCATTTGAAGGAAAAGAAGGTGCTGTAATGAACTGCCCGCCACTCTCTCTCAATTAAGGGAATATGCAACAAAAAGCTTTGAGACTTTTCTGGATGAAACAGACCCACAGGCTTTGATGATTGGCATTCTTGGAGGTGATGGGTAACAAAGACAGACAGGATGTTGAAACTTAAAGCAGACAAGAAATGATTTTAGCATCTGCTTTTGCAATATTCATTTTGCACTACACTTAAAGGTACTAAATTCACTAACTTAAGTTTGTTGCAAGCCTTCAAAAGTGGCCCTGCTCACAAGTCTAAGGACTCTTTCAGGAACAGTGACCTTGATCATCAAATAAAGACATAGAAATTTAGATTTGAAGCCTTTTAATTAAGCATATTTCTTCATTCTCCTTTTATATTTAAAAAGCAATGGGAGCTTTTAAGATCTGCTCCTCAGAAGATTAAGATTAGATTGCAGTTTTGAAGAATTAGATTGCAGAGCTTTTTAAATATTGCCCTATCAACTTCTGAATTGCTTTGTCTTATACAATCTGATTACCAGAACAGGCCAGATACTGTAATCCACGACAGATCTAAATATCTATTTTAATAACAGTGTCTTCCCTAAAATCAATGAAGGGATAAATTTTGACCTTCACTAGTGACTTGTCTTTTTCAAAAAGATCACCATCTATCAAAGCAGTCATTCCACACTCCAGTGCCTCCACATCACCTTCTCCCCATAGCCTCTTCTTGGCTTGTCTGCACTGCCCCCACAACTAATCAGAGCTCTCTTGCCTTCCCAAATCACTGGGTGATCCCTGGAGCACACAGGGAAGAGAAATGAGAGAGAAGACAAGGGAGAATAAGATGTTCTTGGATCCGAGAAGCTTCAGAGGCAGCAGTCACTAGGAATCATGAGTGGGAGGATAGCTGCAAGATATTTGTAAGTATTAAGATAATGCTGGCACTAGGGTGCGTGACAACGTAAGCTCATTTTGTAAGATCACCCTTCAAAACAATTTCAATTAAAAGCAATCAATTTTGTTCTCACCAACCTTTTCCAGGAGAGGGGAAAAAACAACAACAACAACAAAAAAAAAAAAAAAAAAAAAAAAAAAAAAAAAAAAAAAAAAACACACAACACCACCACCACCCACTGTATACAAGCAGACCTCTAGTGCAAACACGGCCAGCTTACAACCCTGCTGAAGGATGGAACTGATGCTTAACACACTACAATTACAGAAAACTAAGTCCAGAGTTTATAGAAGAAAATTGCCACTACTGTTTCACAAAAATATGATTTACTAGGGAGGAATGTGTATCAGACTGCTACATGAACTATACAATAGAACATAGACGTCCAGTGGAAAACAAACTTAAAAAGCACTGCAGACAAATAAATCCTGCTTTAAGAAAAAAAGAGAGAGAGAAAGAAATATACAAGTAAAAAAATCTATTAATTTCTCCTTGAAAAAGTGGTTTAAAATAGTAAATCAATTAGTAAGGAGACAGGCCTGATTCCCCAGTCTGCAACTTACTGCTAAATCGGACGGGCTGTGCCACATTGACGGTGTGAAAGCGGGTCGTCTCTCCTCCTCTTCCTCGATTATGCCTGGAGTCGACATTCTCCTTCCCATGGTAAGTTCGCTGGTCCCCTGTCAAGCCTAGGGATAAGAACGAGCATTCAGTACATGAGATGCAAAGACAAATTTCACTTTACTAATCTTTTCCTGGTTTTAAATTCAAGAGAAAAATATGATAAACAATATAGGTAACAAAGGACAGAAAAAGAATAAAAAAAGGGATAAATCTCTCTGACAAAATGCATACTATCAAAGAGGGCCACCAATAAGAGAACTACTGCACAATTCTTGAAAATTGGGCTAAATATTTTGTCAGATTTTCAACTGCAGTCAGTTGTGCACAGGACTTGAAATCTGGCATTTCAGTTGTTCCAGCAAATGCATCATTCCCACTGCATTTTATCTGCTCTGGTTTACAGGGCTACCCATTCTCCAGCTTAGTTTCTTAGCTGTGTACACAAGTATCCAAGACAATTCCTCCAATACATTTTTCAACACATTCTCTGAGATGTAGGACAAAACTGAAACTAAGAAATCTATCCTCAGCCAGAACCACTTTCAGTTACTCTAAAGCCTCTACTGAAAATATTAGCTCCTAATTTTTGGAGAAAAAAAGGATTTTTTTTTTTTTTTTTTTTTTTTTTTAAAAAACATACCCTAATGTAGCTATCAGGTCTTCCAAATAAGTGAATGTGACAAACCTTTAGACACAGGAACTTAGGACTAACACAGTGCAGGATAACTTCTGAAAGGATACTGGGGGATCCCACATGCATACTATGAATAAATAAGGGCACAAGAGTTCAGATATAGATACTGTAGGATGTACCTTAGCCAGAAAAACTAACATTTTTAATTAGAAAGGTGGGAGTGTTAGCGACAGGAAACCACTGAGAGACCAAAAATGAACACAAAGAAATACTAATCGAGAATCAGGAGTTAACCTTCCAAAGAGAAATACAAAACAAACAAACAAAAAAAATGCAGGCATTGGAAATAATTAACATCTAGTAGTATTAAATAAAAAGTAAGTTAATACAATTTAACCAGGGCAGAACTATGCAGACCATTACTATTTTAAAAATCAGCTTATTTTCACTCGAAGCTGATTAGCTCTACTTACCCTAGCTAAACCAAATAAGCCAGTCATGGAGCAAAATAAAGAGCAACTACATCATCTTTTTCAGCAGGTTTAATGGTATCTGTTCAAATTGTATTCAGAACTATGTCAATACAACTGCCTCCTTTCAGAATATTCTTAAAAAGCAAGAGGTCTGCAGCAATTTCATGATTATTGAAAACCAGAGTTGGACGCTGCTCGGTTTATTAGCCTGGGAGGAAAGATGCCCAGACCCACCATCAAACAGTCCATGCCTTGAAACGCAGTTTCACACAGTGAGCAAAAAACACTAGCTGGGGCCCAGACGGCAGAGCAGTTTTGCCTTCATCTGGCTCTAGTATACTCTGAGTTTGCCCTGGGTTAATGGGATAAGCAGGGGATATTTAATTATCACATTACCCCAGGAATTACATGTCTGCAGAGATCACCCATTAAGAAATGGCTATACATAATACACTCACCCAGTCTTACAGTAATACAGTATTCAGTATTAGAATATATAATTTATCAAAAGAAGTTTGTCTAAAAGATCAGTTACTACATGTTCCAAAGCCCACAAAATAGCAAAATAATTTGACAATGAAGATTACTGGCTGCTTGCATTACTTTAAAAGGCCAATCTATTTTTACTTTTAGAATTTGTCTGTTGTTAATCCTAAAGGTTCAGTAGCAGTATTTATGCTACAATCTTCAATGTGACACTTAACATAGAACACTTGATCAAAGATGAACTGAGCTCAGCATGGGAAGCTCCATTTTTTTCCATGGCATTAAATGGTAACTTTAAATCTAAAGGACCAGTAAGCACTCAACATGAAAAGAATTATTCGCCTCGCAGAAGTCTGTGGAGCAGATGCAGCACCATATGGCTGCCCTTCGAAAGCTAAACACAACGCCTACAAGTACTTAACAATTTAACTCCCCCAGGAATAAAATAGAAGTTCACAGGTTTTATATGCAAGGTTAAGAAAGGGTTCCTTGGGATAACACCTTAAATTAATAGACTTTATCCCAGATGCTTTGAAATATAACGCACAGATCAAAGCGAGTTTTCGATCATCACTCGGGACGCAGGACATTTGTTCCCTCAACCAGATTTGCTTATATAACCTACCAGGGGCACCCAACAGACCTGGGGAGGGAAAGCAGCCATCTCAAGTAAGTTATCCCTTAAGCCCCACATTGTCACTTGCTTCATGAACTGGAGCTGTTCAAACACAAAACTGCTTCTATTTGAATTATATTTTCTGTTCAAATAAAGATGACTTCTTTTTTCTGGGACAAAGAAGAGAGAGTATGCCAAACAAGCCTTGATTGCAGTGAAAAGCAGCTGTAGATTCTGGTGGCAAAGGTGTTTTCAGAGTATTTTTCTATTGTACTATTTCAATATACGGCAGAAGATTTTTCTATATACTTCACCATTCTTGATCTCTTTATGAGAGAACTTTATCTTTAAAAAGAAATGAATAGTGTCAAGCATTAAGCTTTAGGATATCAATCTAGACCAGAAGTTTATCATCTGGCCACCTTAGAGCATTTCAATAAAGAAAACCAAACAATTTCAGGGCTGGTGTGCACACAATATTCCGAAAGCTATCAGTTTGGGGAAAATGAGCTGTTTTCCAAAGCCTTCATTATCTAGATATTACAGTCACAAACAATAACAGAAGTATCTTTACTAGTCAGGATAGTTCTAGGTCCTCTTTGACTCTATACAGTTATGTCAGATAAGGATTTTCTTGTTAGTTGTCGGAGGCAGTGGAAAAATAGGTTCAAGGAAAGATCTGTGCGGTACAATTCCCTGTACCTCCAACCCCCATATCATGGTAGACTTGAACATCCACCTTTTCCAAATGGATAAAATCAGAATTAGTATTCCTCTAGCCACTTGCAGATTATAAGCAGTTACTAATTCACTCTAATACGATTACAGTTCAAGTAATATCACTACACATTAGGAAGGTTGCCCAACACTTCTGGTTACTACTGTATTTTCAGTTATTTAAAAACTTCAAACTCCTTATTCAGGAAGGAAAGTTTACCATGATGGATGATTTTACTATATTGGTAATCTTCTTTCAGATTTAAATCAAAACAGTTAAACCATTTTTAAAATAAAAATGAAAAAAGTGAAAGAAGTTTTGCCCACACTATTAATCACCACTCTGCAGCAAGTGCCATGGCTTCCAAATGCAAAGCACGGCCTTGAAATCCAGCAGAAAATTTTTGCTCCATGTATACAGTTGGACTGTTTCTTTTGAGGACAGTGGGGGAAAAAGAAAGGAGACAAATGCAGTCATTCAAAATAAACAGGAGTTTGCCCATTATCCACAGGGGCTGGAAAGAATTCAGTTAAGTTTTCCACAGTCCTTCACTGTGTACATCCATAGAGATCCCTCTGCATCCTGTGCCTGCAGGGTCACGACGCTGCTTTCTTCACTCTTTACACCTTGTTTGCAGAAGCTGAGCACACAAGGAAAGCAGAAAGTTCCTTTTTTGTCCCCTGGGTGCCTCCTGCATTCAAGCCCAAAAAAAGGAAGCAAAAAATGCAAGGAGCACCCATGGAACATGAGCTGAGACCAAACACAGCAGAGCTGGCAGCAGCCAGGACAGGACTAGGCTGGAACATCCGCTTGCTGAGAAGCACTGCATGGGGGGACAAATGCAACAGTGAATGGAAAAGAGTGTTTGGATGAGCTGGAAGTGAAATTGCCATCTGCCACACATCCTAAAGTCTGCTTTTTGCCCAAAAGGGAGCTAAGCTAAACAAATGACTGCTAGGACCTTAAGCTAATATGAAGAGGTCTGTATAGGGTCAGAACTCCTATGGGAGGGAACACTGGCATTGGGGCAGTTGCAGTGGTTTCCAGAGTTATTGTACCCCTGTAGACAAGTCACCCAAGTCCAACACTTCCTAAGGTCAGATGTACTATTGAGACTTGCCTGGCTGCAGAAGGGCTGAGATGCTGCACCTGCCACTGAATTCAGCAGGAACTAAGGTTGTTATGTAGGACATGCTACCTTACACGGAGCACTTCGAGTAGTCACACCTGCAAACTTCAGACTGAACACTCAAAGCATAACACTTGACCTCAAATCTTTCCACTTCCATCTCTGTAAAGTGGAAATACTACTCCCTCTCTCCACTCAAAATGGCCTCCAAATACAATTGTTTGTGCAGCAAAGCCTTGGATTCCTTATTTGTTCCAAGATCTGAGTTGTCTCCCTTTAAACACAGATTCTCAAAATTTGCATATGAAAGCTGCTTTGTTCCCCAGGACATTTCAATAGCCTAGTTAACAATTTTTTTTTTTTTTTTGGTCAAGTATGGTGGGAAGAAAAATACTGTAATATCAATACATTTAAATATACCTCCAATAATGGATGGTCTTCTCCCATTTTTGTCCTTTTATGGGAACAAAATTGACTAAGTTTAGCCCCAGAATTTTTGCAAATAAAACCCTACAGGTCTGACATTATCTCAACGTAATATCAATCAACAACTAACTAAAACTACGTGCCACTCCAGTTCACTGTTTCAACAGAAATAAGAGTGATTGAAAGCGCTCCAAGTTCCCATTGATTGCTAGTAATATTTATAGTGTTGTTAAAATCAAGACAAGAGTACAAGACGTACAAATCTTATGAGAGCAGATCACGTTTCTTGGAAGCTTTTCTCTCTCATATCTACATGGACAGGAAGTTTGAGGTTCACTGTCTAGCATATTACCTACCAGAAGGTTGGGAAGTGTTTAATTCAATCTGGCAATTTGAGAGGCAAGTGAACTTCAGAATTAAATGAATTTGTGCCTGAAGATTTATAAAATAGAACTCACATGTTCCCAAGAAGGAGCTATTCTTCTCGGATCACGCTTTATATTGTCAATTGCATTATGCCAAGAAATAAATGTTAACCAAGATGAATAGTGCACAGCAGGACGCTGTTCTAAATAGACTGCCCTGACAGTAAAGAGCTTATAACTTAAGCACAAAAAATTAGGACAAAAGGCTGCATCACGTAAGTTCAGTAAGGGTTCAGTAGAAGTACAGAAGAGAAGAGATGTTTAGCTTAAAAATGAGATGTGCTAGAACAAGCATAAATCACTAAACAGATTAAAGAAAACAGATTGCAAATCTCTGCTCATAGAACTTGATAATATAGGAGAAAACACTCAATTAAGGAAGGAAATGGCAGACTAATCAACGGAAACACTACTCTCAATGCATGATTAAGCAAAGCAAGTATACAGACAAAAAGAATGGGGCTGAAACCATTTTAGAAGGGATATTAAAGTTTCTAAGCCCATGAGGCAAATAGACAATTAGATGATAAAGATATTTAGTGAAGGAGAAAATATTGTATCAACCACCTAAAGTGGCATCTTCTTCCTCCATCTGAAAGTTTTGGCAGTACTGATTCTCCTAAAGCAGAGGAAAAAAAGTTATAATCCAATCTGGAAGCTCCTAAGAGGAAAATAAAAGGGTAAAAGGAAAGAACTAGAGATGGGGCGAAACAGGTGAACTGCTGGGAGAACAAGAGCTCACAGCCACTGCACACCAGGCCAACTATCCTTGGCAAAATGGAACGCAGAAAGCAGTTTGTGGCCCGCTGTCAACCAGCACACCGCAGCTGCTGCTTTACCAGTTACTGGCCATGGCTTCAGCTGGCTCCATGCAGCTCTTTCAGATCCAAGAATGATACGGTATGTACATGCTGGGGCAAGGGACCTGCAAGAATCCATATTTCTTCCTAATATTGTGTCTTGGGGGTGGTCCTTAAGAACAGTATTCAAGAATATGTTGCTCAAGAACAACATTCACAGCTAGCTTTACAAGATTGCATTAAATTTTTGTATGCTAACAAAAGTGAGCAGGAAAAAGGCCTGCCTTCTCTTCATCTATCTGACAATCACAGATGCAGATCCCCCTAATATTTGTATGACCACTGGGAACGGGAGGGGGGATAGCACTTTATACCCTAAGGATGGAATTGAAAGGAATTCCATGCTTAAATGAAAGTGCTCATTCTGAAAAGGGATAATAAGAACAAAAAACAACTAGGCTAACACTAACTTCTGAACATAAACTTCTTCAGACTGTAAATGAATGAATGAGCTTCGTAATTGTTCTTGTGGGGTGGGAGGGGAAACACTGAAAGAAATGGTCCCAAATAAAAAACAAACAAACACTTATAGATTTGGGAGGGGGAGGAGCAGAGAGGGTTCTTATACTTAGGACAACCCATGATTACCAGGCTAATTTCGCAATAAATGAATCCCTTTACTTATATAGGAATTTTGTTCTAACATGAATGAAACCAGAAACTAGGCAACTAGGCAACCAGGAACTCGGTGAACTAGGCAAACAGTGGCAAGTAACTTACAATGGCTTTGTATTAAACCTTTGAAAACAGCAATATAGGAAAGCAGTCATTGAAACACACCACCACCAACACCACAACCTAATTCACTGCTATTGATCTTTCTCATGTTGTTCATACTGGAGCATGCCATTACCTCAAAGGCTGAAACACAAGTTTCCAGCCAGACTCACAGCCCTTTCTTAAAGGCTTTCTCTTAATGCTTCAAAAAGCCTTCATTCCTTTAAATCAAAAGATGTTTTAATTACCTAAGTTTCACAAGTCCAGGTGGCTTCACTAGTTCTGTCTTTATTGAAATTAAGAACTTTTAATTAAGTATTTAACTGAATCATTTCATGATTACTCATGTAAATCTAAAGGTATTTGCTAAATGTAAAGCTGCATCACTTCTTGTTAGTTCAGTAACCAAAGAAGAAAGTTATCACTCCTGAGTGTGACTACATCCTATTATTAGTAGTAGCATTAATTCTCCAGTCAATATCTCAGAAGTTAGTCTCTCCTCTGACTTTTCACAGATGTATTACTTTTCCCAGCATAATAAGCCTTATCCCTATGCACACATCAATGGACTACATTAAGCTCCTAGTTAAACTTCAGGACTGTACTTTTCCACTGTGGTTTGGCCTCAACAGTTTGTCCTTATTCTTGACAGTTCTGAATAACACATGCCTTTCAATATCTGTTTCAGGCCACTACACTATCTCGCCAGATTTTTGTTACAGGTACAATACAGTTTTACATCCTACACCAGTAGTTCTCGTTCCTCTGGTTTGCTGGCTACACACCTTGCGTTACTGTGCAAATATCTCAGTTCTTTCCCAAACGCCCCACCCAGCTTTCTGGCCCTGAGTACAGCCCTTTCACCAAATACTTATCCAATTACACCTGTCATCAGCTGGAATACTTTCCTTCTCTATGTGGCCATTTTCACCTTTAATACTTTTCCTATACATTACTCTTCCTGTATACAAGCATGGAGATGAAACAAGTCTCTCCCACTCATCTCTTATTTCCTAATTTGAAGTTGTTCTCATCATGTCAGGTCAGACCATCCCATGAATCCTATACCCCAACATACAGACAAACAGGGCCTATTTGTTGAGACATGTTCCTTTTATAAAACCCTCTTCATTGCCAACACCAAATATTCTTCATAACTCCAGTCCCTGAGACACTATCATCCTATTGTCACTTTTCTCCCTTCTTCTATAGCAAGGTATTCTGTGGGACACTGCATTAATAGCATCTCCATGCAAGATTAAATTGCTGACTGGTATACTAGGCACCAGAAGATGAAAACACTGCTTTCAACTAAGGACTCAATGTTTTAATATTCCCACAGGGCAACACTTCAGTGCTTTTCAAGTAATTCAGAATACTAATGTGACTCCACCTTACCTATCTATTCATTTTCATTGACCTCCAGAACTTTTAGCCCCTTGTCCTTCACATTTGACAAAAACTAGCTAAAAATGAGAATGCGTAACAGCACAACTGTAAAAGTTTCCTTTCTTCAGGATATCCACATAGTTAGATTAACACTATATCAACTCAAAGGTATAGCTTAATTTGAATTTTCAGAAGTAACATTTTTTTTCTGTATACACAGAAACTAGCTGAAAGACTTCTAAAGACAGCATTGAATACATTTTAATTTTGTATACAACGCAGTTTCAAAAATCAAGTGTTAGACTTACTTTTCTAATTCCACTCAAAAACATGAATATTTAGAAGCGCTTGTTCCTGTAAAACACTTGAATTACTATTTTATAGCACTCTGCAACTAAAATAACTCAAAATTACGGACTGAATGCTGTCATGATACTATTGTGAAGTTCATGTGACTCTCTACCAAGCAAATCAGGCAGCTTAATGGCAATGAACTTCTGAAAACAGCTTGAGTGCTGTTTAGTCACATCAAAAAGATACAAATTCAGAATTATGGAACAATAACTTCTAATTTATGCTTTCAGATTCCTGCTTCACTGTTCTCAAAAAAAAATACATATCCCTTTTTCATTTTAGAACACTTGGTAGAGGAAATTGCACTGGCCAGTTTTTCAAGGTCACAAATGAAAGTGTTGAAATTTGTGAATCTGTGTTCAGAAAATCATTTAAGACAGCCCAGTATGCACAAGTTGAGCAGAGAAGCATTCCTTGGTGATAAGCTCCTGAACACTTGCGTGACCACATGAGTTTAGTAAAATACACCAGTTAGCTTGGCAGATCAAAGTTCTCCACATGTGCACATGAAACATAACCAGCCCAGGAGCTAAGGAACAAGCTCTCTACCTAGTCCAAGCATGTCGCACAACACAGCCCGAGCGACAATTCATACAACTGAACAGTAATTCAGAACGTAACTGCAGACCTAGATGCCATTCTGGTTTAACTGCAGCATCATTTTTCTGACATGGGTGCTTTCCTAGACTACAAATTCTCCTCACCTCCAGAACACCTACTCAGACTGCTAGAAGAGAAATATAATTCAGACAGCAGAAAAACTGCTTGTAGCATTAGCCACATGAAGTAAAAGAGATGCCAATTTAAACCTTAGAAATAAGGGGTACAAACCTACCAAACTTCCCTTCCAAATAAAAATGAGGAAGTCATATCACAAAGAGAACTGACAAAGTATTAAGACAAAGCAATCCAGCTTTCAGAGATGAATATTCTTTTCAGCTTTACCTACCTGGACAATCAACTTCATCACTCTCGTCCTCACAGGTGGGCCATCCATCACACTGCCAGTTTGAAGGGATGCACTGGATGGTACCACTCCGACAAGCAAACTGCCCTGGGATGCAGCGAAGCTCTGGAAAGCAAGCAGAAAGTTGTGTTTTGTTTGAGGTACTATTTATGCTCTTAGGTCCACACATACTAATTGCCCCTCATAGTATAATTCATGAGGATTAATAGAGGAAAAAAAAAAAAAAAAACAAAATCTTTGGATAACTCGGTCTAACAGCACCTTAGTTTCATACCACTTCCACGTTTTAAACAGAACATTTATGACTAATAGATAGGAGATCTTGCTTCCTGTCTAGAATGCTACCAGACATGCATAGTAAAGGCTTCCTGATAAAAATATCACATAAAATCTATATGGTTGATGTAGTCTCATCCACTTCAGTCTTCCTAGTGTACAAAAACTAGTATTCAGATCTCACCATTGTAGTGTCTATGCCTACACTAACTTCATCTAGGAAGAATATGGACATAATTTAGTGGTAGAGTTTCCAACTTGGGGACTATTACTATGAATACATGTTGATCATGTTGTCAGAACAAAACATCTTATGAAGCTTCAAGCACAGATTTTCAAAGCCTACTCCCAAGATAGCACCGTAGTCAGCTTTATTTCTGCTCCTTTAACATATTTGAAAGCACAGTAGCGTCTTTAATGCAAGAGCAAGAAGGAGAATCTTCATCTGCAAAGTATTCCAATGTCTAATTCTAGGTTGGAAAGAAGAGAACTACAGGACCCAAGAGCAGCTATGATTATGTTACCTATTTTACTATTTGCAGGGTACAGAAGATGACTTACCTTCCTCACAACAAATTTTAAATATACACACACACACACACACACACACACACACACACAGGAAGTTTTTCAGAATAGGAGATAGGTGATGCCATAACTTCAGAACATTATTTCTATTATAAGCAGCATGTGCGCCAGGACCTACATTTGCAGTTTTCCTGCTTAGAGACCTTTTGTAAAATTATTTCTTAAATAATTTTGAGATTCATGAACACATCTTCATTTTCTAGTTCTTCATATAATTCCTCCATACAAGCATATTCTTTGAAAGAAATTGTCAATACCTGCAAACATGTAGTACCTGCTTCTACAAGAGAACTGCCTACTTTCTGTCATTACACTGTCAGACCAAATTAGCATCATAAAAAGTACAGTACTTCAAAGCTCTATCAGTTCCATCTACCAAATGCCACAACCTAATAATTCATCTGCAATTTCAGTTTTCCTCAAAATACTTAGCAGGGGAAATCTGCCAACACAAATATGCTGAACAATTTTAAGCTTATTTACAGATTACAGGTTATCTGCCTGCAAGTCACCATTAGCATTAAATAGCCTCACCTTTGCCTCAGACCATCATCATTCATCTTTTTTGGGACAGTGGATGTCAAATTTCCATTCAAAGTTTTTGAACAGTTTAACAAGTTTTATTCTCATAGCTTGACCAGGATTATTGTAGTTCATTATCTACAGAATCACTTTTTTTTTTTTTTTGAAGACACAAAGTTGAAACAATTGTTTTAAGGTAAACCTACCCATCCCTGATTTTGAAAGGCACAGTTAACTGGATTGCTCTTTATATATTCTAGGAAAAACATATCTGAAAGAAAATTTAAAATACAGGTATGTACTCTTTTATCCACCATTTACAACTTACAATCAAAACTTCTTCTTCTAACTGTTTGAAATGCTTGTCTAAACTAAAAGCAAATCAAGACAAAGGTTATGTTTAAGTGTTTGGACACCATGGCCACGCTTGAGCCAGCAGAGTAAAACCAGCCATTATCCATGCCTAAAAAAAACGAGCACTAGTAACTGGCTGAGTTTTCCATTGATGGGCTTCTCATTTGGTAGTAGACCATAATCCATGTCTCTTGCAAATACATTCCCACATCAAAACAAAAATTAACAGTGCAAGTTTCTCTTCAACACATAGACCTGTTCTTGAAAAATAAAAGCAGACATATACTCTTAACACACCACCTACTCAGAACAAACATTCAGGTCACAAAATAGCTGAGAACTCAAGCAGACCTGCTAGACTACTACTGACAAGAACGTAATTTACAGCTAGAGAAGATAGTTCTCATCCATTTACAGAGTTTTTCTTAGTCTGTATATAGCTAACAATTAAAGAGCACAGTAAAAATATAAAGAAGTCTTTAACAGTTTGGGTCATAATGCAGGAAAAAAAAAAAAAAAAAAAAAACTAAAGCATTTCATTTAGCCCCAAAAAAAATGCACTCTAAGTTAGAAGAAATACAACTCATGCTGAAATTCAAACTATTCAAATTTTAAATTCACAGAGAAGCCTCACCTCCAGAATAAACCATTGGAGATCATTTTACCATTTTAATGCAGTATCAGCAGAAGGTACAAGGTTTCTTAAAATTTTCTTATTGACATTTCAGATATGGAAGTTACACTGGAGGTCATGGTAGTGATTTAATAAAAATACATATTGAAATACTATAATCTGCCCACTATAAGTTTTCATTATACTTGGCTGCAGTCGTGACAAAACTCAGCTCAAAGTTCAACACTGAATAAACTCTTGCCTTTTTTTATTGCTTGGTTTTAAGGGAAGCCACACATGAAACTGGTGAAGGAAACTGTTCTGCAGCTTTATGTTTCACATAGAAGCACCATAAGGCATTAAGTGCATGGCAAAAAAATTTAAAGAGTATTTTTGGTCTTCCTACACTTCAGTACCTGCTATTACTATGTTATTTGCAGTCTCATTACATACTGACTGGCGCAAATAAAAGGACAGCCCCCATACTAATACTAGAGGAATTTAAAATGGCCATTACATGTCAGCGTCATTGCTTCCTGTATTACAGACACTCCTCAAGAAAGAATGTATGTGCATGAAAAAGCACAAAACATTTTTAATAAACATCACTCGGAATAACCTACTGAATATTTTTTTCCCCCAATGGAAACAATGTTATGCCTCATGAACTAGTTATTTCAAAAGGAAAAAAAAAAAAAAAAAAAAGTGTCACTGGAAGAAATGCTGAAAACGTCTCCATACGCTGGAAACACTACCAGTAACGCATCTGCTGCTGTGTTAACCCTGAGCCAACAGCACCGTGTATTATGGAACTTTTTATTCCATTCACCTTTCTGGAGGAGACTCACCCTCATTGCTTTGCACGTTACGTTCTCTTCGCTGCCTGCTCTCGTTCAGCATAAACTCAGCAAGATGTGAACCACAGAGACAACTGAACCACCTCCCTCACACTTTCACTCACCAAACAGGTTCAGCCCTGACATAGCCAGTGACCTGCTTGCCAGTTTATTTTTGAGACTGGTTCACTCCAAAAGCCTCTTTGTTGAGGGAGAACACCTCTTCTTTGCCCTACCTGGAGAAGGGCCCTGGGAGACCCGTGTGCCGGTGCTGGCTCAGCACCACGGCCAGCGCCAGGGACACATCGCGTCCGCAAAAGAAAACCGACTCATCCAAGACTTCCAGGGCTTGCAAACAAAGCAGCAGAGACACCACTGCCACACTCCCTTACTCCAAGTCACATAACCCCAGCCCACACTGTCCACTGGGAGCAAGAGAAAAGTATTTTAAACCATCATTGCTTTGTACTATAACACAGTTTGAAGTTAAAAAAGATCGAAGTTCAAATGTCTGAGAGCGTGAAAATACTTAAAGCGGTTGAGATGTCATTACAGTCTCTTCACTTTGCAGTCTTGAAGGACTTCTAAAACGATCACCCTCAAAAATCTTGCCAAATATTGCATCCTCTTGATGCATCTTCAGAGGTTAAAATACAGAAAAAATAAAAATTAAATAGTTTGCTGCAAGCTATATACAAAATAACCGTAGGTGCATACATCACCTGTCCTAACTCCCAGTTCCTTGCTTTCCCTACAAGGGCATATTTCTTCATTAAATCCTAGGGAACTACCCAATTCAGCAGAACACATTTACTTCAATGAACATTTGTCTTCCAGAAATATCAGTGATTAACCATGGTGCATTCTCAGGACAAGCAACAGTTTATTAAGAATCACAAATTGGCCAAAGAGAGAAAGAAACAAAGAACTAGTTAAGGCAACATAAAACAGAGAAAGTGAAATACAGATTCAGACTTTTTTAATTGGATTGATACATACCCCAATATTAAATTTACCATCAACTGAAGGTTAAGAAAACCAATACCAATCTGTTGAGGCAAATTATCAGATAATATAATCTGTCCACACAAGACACTCACCTGAAAGAAGTCTTGCCAAAGCTAGTCGTGGACCTGTAATTTGAAATTTAAAAGAAAACTTACAAAACAGTTGGAAACTTAAATACTAAAAGGCAAGATTCTAAATAAATTTATACAGTGTCATATAAATAGTAAGTTTCCATCTACTTTAACTGCCCAATATTATTTCCCCAAGTTAACATAAAATAGAGATTTTTGAAAAATATAAAATCTAGGTTTTACACAGGAGAGATGCTGTGACTTTGTTACTGAAAAGATTCTTTTATTTGGATTCTTTTATATTTACTTTTCACCAAACACACTAAATCTCGTGCTAGAGCTTTCAATGTCAGAGCAAGATCGTCATGGCCATGTGAGACAAAGTGTTGATTTAATGTAAGTTCATCTCGCTAGCTCTGAATTTTCTGAAAGAATTAGATGAGTTGGCTTTGAAACGGCAATCTTCAGACCAAATCAGTCTGTCTACATTAATCGTGAGCCAGATCAGCTACAGTTTGACCTCCCCAAACCAGCGAGAGATTATGTGCTCCAGCGCATTTAGCAGAAACACAATTGTGTGGATCTAGTAATAATAAATGGACTAAGGTCCTTATAATAGTTGCTTGCTGATGAAGCAAGGAGAATATCTGCTTCCTGATAGAAGATATTTTCTGGTACACTGGGATTACACAGATTTTCTCAGGGGCAGAATAGCTAGTTTCAGTCCTGCAAGCAGGATGGACACATTTACTGAATGTCAGAAGCAGCACCTTAATTACTGAGCAGAATCACTGTCCTGACCCACACAGATCTGTGCCAACTCCCAACACAGAGCTAACAGAAGTAGACAGGGCAGAAATAGTTCAAAGTGAGATTGGCAAGAGAAGCCCATCAAGCGCTAAAAAGTTCTACCAACTTGCAGGAGCCAAATGCCTATGGAACTGAAAGGAGGACCTTTCTGGTCTACCAGTATTGCTTAGCCATCAAGACACTTCTGAGAAGACAAGCTGGCAGGTGAATTAGAATCCTGTGAAATAGTCTTCCCAGGACTATTTATCCTTCTTCAAGACTGAGATATAAAAAAAGACTTCACCCCAAAAGCCAAACAAATGCCAGAGGCCTTATCCCAGGTATGTATAAACATCTCCTGTAAAGCATTAGGTCAACACACGAAGTTCACAAAGTTCTCAAAAATCTAAAATTCAGTCTTACATTTCCAAGAGGTTGAAGTTTAGCATCTACAGCACCCAGCTTAAAAAACAAATAAACAAACAAAAAAACCCAACAACCTAAAATTCCTACTTTCAAAACATGTACCACTAGCAGGACACAAATTCAATATTCTATCACTTCACAGTTTCAGAGGTTGGTAAATGCATGAATCGAATCAGTAAAACCCGGAGAGCTACAGCCCTAAACTAAAGCAATATTTGCTTTAGAAGACCTACAGGCCTCAGTTCAGCAGAATAGTTTGACAGAAAGATTAAATCAAATGACTGCTACCATTGACTAGGAAGGCTTGGATTGTTCTAGCTGTAATGAGATCATTTATCAACAGTCAGCAAAGTCTGATGCACTAACATAACCTTTATTAATAGATTAAAGGAAAACAAAAGACAGAAATGCTTCCTGCTTCTCAACTGACAAGTTACTCATTGCACCAAACCAGATGAATCAATCTATTCTGTTCACATTTGAAGAGACAATGGTTACCAAAAGCTAATCAAGCATCAACAAAAAATAACTACAAGTGCTTAGGCTGGTAACTCTTCTTATTCAGATTTTCTTCAACTTGTTCAACAGGTCTTTCTTATATTTTATAATCATAAACTTACATATTTAAAGTAACATGTTGATACAGGTCTTCAGTGACATATCATTTCATGTTTCTATATATTTAAGAACAAATCTACTAAAATTGTATTTTTTTTCTTAAATAATGCTACTCACTCCTTTTATTTTGATATAAGTGAAATTTGAGGATGAATAAATCCTAGCATCTTCAGCAAGAAACCTAACTTCCTTAGTATTGATCCCCTGGAGATATCAGTCAGCAACAGTGCTTAGTAAATAAATGTCTCAAACATCACAGACCTAAGAAAACACTGACCATCACCATTACAAAAATATATATCTTGTTATCTAATATTTATACTTAAGCAGCACAACATAAGCAATATTCCTCTAGATTGGCATTCACTGAAGCAACAGAAGCTTTACAAACATTCTTAATAGTTCAGTAGAGAGAACCATTGTGGTATTGCTGTATTTAAACCCTCAGCAGCAACTTGAGAAGACTGTCCTTAAGCTTGACCACTGCACTTGGAGAGAATCCCAAGTTAAAAAAAGTGGTTTTTAAGCACACAGCTGAAGGTCCACAGAACAGGTCCCACATCTCGTACAGGACTGACTGGTGACCAGTCTGGACAAACAGTGTTAAGAGCACTGCCTTCCTCAGCTGTTCATGCTGCTCTGAAGTCACTTGTTGAAACAGAGAGTGTTTTAAAGACAGCATAGCAAGATTACACACTCCACTGGAGAATTTTCTGACACTGTCTCTGAAAAGGTTTCCTTAATTTCTGCTTGTTGCTGACATACAGAGTACCAGAGGTCCCCAGAATTGCTGTCCAGAAAGTAAAGCCATACTTGAGCGATGCTTTTTCTCAGCTATAGGTTTACAAATATTCACTACCCACTTCTTCCCAGAAAAAAAATTTCTTTACTTCCCTATACGAACCCGATTTTCACTACATTTCTTTAAGCTTATCCTTACTGCTTGCTTCCAGCACTGCATTCAGAGCAAAGGGAGTAAATTACTTGCCAACAAGGCCACAGTCGGAGAGGAGCAGACTGTGATAATGCCACCTTATTTTCAGAGAATAGTTGGTGAAAAATCCCAAGTCATCACGAGATAATTATCCATTCCATAGACGAAGCCATTCTACTCCAAGTTTCTCAATACAATTGTCTTTATTATCCTTCAGATTAAAAGCCTAGAGAAGAACAGAATACTCTACTTCCACGTTCAGTTCCACAGAAAGACAGTGCTTGGCAGTTCACCCATGCTATTGAAGATGTGCCTCAACACTATCCTTAGGCCATAACTAGCAAGTTACTCAGCCTAGGTGTGTTGAAGAGACTGTGAAAGCACAATTATAAACAACAAGGAGCTCAATGCACCTAACGTCTTACTAGCACACAACCACTGCCATATCCTCAAATTTAATTTCAGCTCCTCAAAAGCAGATTTTGAAGTTACAATACCATTTACTAGGAACAACAGTGTTCCAAAAATAACAATATCTTATCTGCATCTGAATTTTCTGCATGACCTCAGCATGCAGTTTCAAGAAATAATTAAAATTATGACAGCACTCCAACATAATAATATAAATTCTTAATAACTCACTCTAGAGAACATTCTGTATTGCTCATCAGTAATGTTTTGCCATTGGAGGTTACGCTAGATGACCTCAAATCCATCAAAACATCTTACATCATATGAAGGAACACAAGCAGGCTCCTTCCCTCCATCCACTCTCACAGATATTATATATACACACATACACGATGTGAGCTTGGGACTGACCCAGTTTCTCCTTGCTCACAAATGTCAGTCACTTCAGTTCATTGTCTGCTCTTTGTCTGGAGGATACATTCAATTCCAGTAGAGAAAGAGAAGGGGAAAAAAGAGATAAGACACCCGCTACCCCCCAACACACACACTCACACACTCTCTAAAGCAGCACAACAGATCTGGCTAGCAGCCAAAGCAACAACATCAGAGCTTCTTCAATGGGAAGCCTGGCTACGATTTCCTAGGACACAGAAAATACAGACTTTGTGCTTTATGAATGTGGACACTCATTCCTCAAACTGAAACAGGGTAAATGTATTTCCCAATTCTCCAGCACTGCTCAAACCAAACAGCAAAACAAAACTCGCTACTTAAACTAAGCAAAAAGAATATTGTGAATTATGCAACTTAACACTACAGTCTCAAGAATGTTTTATTTGCATGCTAGTGAGGAAACCAACTAAGCAACAGGCTGTCCCCTTTTTTCTAAGGAATGATTACATCAGGATAGGTAAACATGCTAAATGGTAAAGCAAAATATAGCACTGGTACAAAAGAATACTCAATTTAAGCAATATATTACAGAGTTTTGAACCAAAATAACAGATACTTTAGACTCCTTTAAAATGGCTGAGATTTAAAGCCTACACTTCTATTTCAGCAATCTCACCCATGACTTCAGATGTTTTTGAAAAGCCTTACATGGGACTTAGTACAACAGGGGCAAGTGAACTAAAGCTGCACAACACCAAATTTTGACCCTTTCCCTAAAGAAAATGTGATCAGCAAGTGTATCAGTAAAACTGCTGATTCTCCCTCACAATTTAACTCACTAACCAGTTTCAAGCTAGCTTAAGAAAGAAGACAAAAAAGATAAGGTGTTTGTATGAGTTTTAGAAAGCCTAGAGACAGCATAAGGGAAGGAAACGATAACTGTGCTGAACTTCAGAAGGCAGGAAAACCCCACTTGTTTTGCACCATTTAGCAGTAGCCAAGCAGACAGTATATCTGCCCGTCATGCTATCACCACACCACGTTGTTTCTCAGCTGGCAGGGAAGTGGCAAGGGTCTGTGGTCTCCCAGCCCACAAGATACAGCAGTACTCCCAGCTTCTTCATGTCAGAGAACATATTGCACACAGGCTGACAGAAGACGTGAGGAAGGCAGAGCTTTCCTACTTCAGCTGTGCCAGGCAAGGTTACTACAGCAGAGGTAGCGTAGAGGACACATGACACAGGCTTCATTTAACCCCACTACTCAGGGAACAACTTCTTTTTTCAACATGTAAGCAGGTTTCTCTGAAAGAATATGAAAGTATTTCGCGAAAAGAGAGGTGATAGATAATACTTCAAATTGGTAAAAACAAACTGCAACTAATAGTACATGTTAAGACAACAGTATTGTTCTTCACAGAGAATTTAAGCACACTCATGCAAATGTATTAATTCTCTCAACAATGCAGTAACAGGAGAAAGAAGTCCATGAAGGAAGACATCAATACTGTAATATTCAGCAAGCTACCAATTCTATCTAGGAAAAACCATCATCAAGGACAGTATTTTCCCCTTTAAAATCCAAACACCCACGTCAGGACTGATTATGCTATACACACAGCATATCTTAAGCTGACAGGACTATTTTGGTTCTTCCACCTAGCTGCTTCCTAGTTCCATCCCCAAGCACCACCCCAAAGGTTATCTTTTTCTGAAAACAGCTTTTAAGACAAATCATAATACTTCACATCTAAAAGTTTGTTTTAGCTCATATGCTTGCTCATTTTCAGTTTTGCTCTGATAAAGCTGGCATCAAACATGCTGAACGTGGAAACAGTGTCAGGTTCCAAGCTCTGCCTCTGAAAGTTTGGCAGTGTTATCTGCATTTCTTTTTCCCGGAAGGCATCAGGATTGGCCTTTCACTGAAATGATCTCCAGTAAATTTCAGAGTCATCTCTGGTAGTCACCTATAGTTCAGAACCACAGCATAGTTCAGAAGGCTAGAAGGACTAGCCTGTAATCAGAAGTATTTAAATACCAGAAGCACTTTTTTTTTCCTTTGATTTTGGGCATTTTTTTCCCCCATAAACTGCTGGACAGATTGCCTTTAAAAAAAGATATAGAGAAAGCAGCAAAACAAGTCACCTAGAAAACAATTCTATATCTGAAGTCATTACCTGATAGCTGCCTACTCAAAACTGAACTTAAGACATTCCCTTAGTTCCTCCTCTCCTCCAACCAACTGTATTCTCAAGATCAGAAAAGAACACCTCCCTATCAAGCCTGCTATAGTTACTGCAGAACAAAAGCTAGGACATGGTATTTCTTCCTACATGAAACACAGCTTTCACTTAAAAAAAGATCACCAGGGAAAGCAACTGTATTCGCTAAGCTAAACAAAAGTAGGAATAGAAAACAGGAAGAAAGCAACCAATACTCTATAAAAAACAAGCTTTCCATAAAGCAATGGGAAATTTAAATCAAAAGTATTACATGAACTGCTGAATCTTGAAACAGAAAACAGAGTAAGAATATTCAGATGAATCATTATAACAGAAATTCAGGAACCATCTTAGCAGCCAAGGCTAACTTGTAGAGATAATTAAATTGAAAGTAGGAATTGTCAATTTTCTGAAATATTAGCAATCCAATTTACCTCCAACAGCACAGCATGGGCTCCTCTTTGGCAAAGAAAGAGAAAAAAATAAAATCATGTTAACTTATTTTTTTTTTGCACAGGATTCAGCAGTATTTATGCATACCATGAAACTTTCATCATGTGTGAAATCCAAATAAATTAAACAAAAATCCATACTTCAAGGTCAAGCATGTATTTGCAACACCTTGCTGAATTAAACTATGAGGAATTGCAAGTCTTTAATGTCAAGCTAACAGGTGACAAAAACCTAGTTGTTAAACTGCGTTTTCTAAAATCGTATTTTCCTCCAAAAACTACCATTTTCTTCATTTTAAAACCAAAGGAATGGGAAGAAGCTCTTTACATGAGCATGGTCTTGAGCAAAAATCTAAGTTAACAAGACAGGAAACACGAGCAGTATTTGAATGCAGGTCACACAAAAAAAAAGCTTTTGCTATGGCTTCATTCTTTCTTAACATCTCATGCAAGATTTGATGAGCAAGCACCTAGAACACTTGAAAGCAAAAATTGATATACAGAAACACTCTGACCTTGAATACTGAAAACATGCTCTGTCCTTTGCAAAGTAGCTGGTGCAGTGATTGTCATGTACTGGAGCAAGTGGCTCGTGCTTTGAATAGCATTCCACTGCTTCAATGAAGCCTAACGCGACAGGAATGCAGTCAGTATTAGCTGCTACTACTACATTTGTCCACATTGTATGAGATAGTCTGCCTTCTTATTCTAAAGCAATGCCTGTACTGGACTTTCATACATCATAATTAAGAGTTTAACTGTTCTGTCAGAAGTCGGG
>VZSV01000122.1:2469541-2497352 GCA_013398735.1 Nothocercus julius | reverse complement strand
GTCTATGAAGGCGGGGCTAAGCGCCTTCATCTGCATACGCCCCGCCCCGTCGGCGGCGCGCGCGCACCGGGGGCGCCGCGCTGGGCCCGCCCCCCGCGGGCTGGACACGCCCACTCGGGCCCTGACATGGCCGCGGGTCGCGGGGGGTGCACCCCGAAAAGGCGCGATCGGGGTGGCCTCCCCCAGCCACCGCTGTCCCTGCTGCGGTGGCCGTGATCCATCATCTCCTTCCCCACGAGGGTGGCCGCAGTCCACCACCTCTGTGCCCTCTGCAACAGCCTCCCCTAGGCAGCTCTGTCTTCACCAGGATGGCCCTGGCTGGTCGCCTCTGTCCCTATGGGATGTGGGGATATGGGGAGAGCTGCCACTGGTTATTGCTGTCCCCAGCCAGGGAAGGCTTCCCACGCTCCCTCCGTGCGCACCAGGAGGGCCTGTTCACATCACCACCAGGATGGCCTTGACCAGCCACCTCTGTGCCCACCGGGGCAGCCTTGACAGGGCCCCTCCGTCCTGGCTGGGATGGCCTTTCCTGGTCAAAACATCCCATCCATGAAGGCCTTCGCAAGTCTCCTCCATCTCCTCTGTAAAGGCCTTGCCCAGCACCTCTATCCCCTCTGGAGGAGATCCCTGGTCTTACTTGGTCACCTCCATCCCTGACAGGATGGTCCCCAAGACACCCATAGCCGGGATGCTGTTCCCAGGCACCTCCATCCCTCCTGGGATGGCCTTTCCCTGCCACAAGCTCCCTGGCCCCAGATTCGTGATGCCTCTGGGTTGACCGGAGCTGCACATGCCACCCTTGGAAGTGAAGCACAGCAGGGCTCCCTCGCAGAAGCCAATTTGTCACTAGTCACTGAGGCTGAGTGTCCTTTGACTTTTTCATCTAATCTACTATCACACCCGGGTAGGGATAAGACACGCCGTATTTCCATATGCTTTCACTGATTTTCTAGGGATTTTCAGGCATGCAAGACACAAGCAGGGAACTCCCTGACACTATGCAGTGTCCAGCACTGCGACATTTCTGCAGTAAGTGCATTAGTTTCACTGTGCAGAGCTTCCGTAATTACAACAGTGACAAGGCTGACTCCTGTTTCTGTACCTCCTGGAAACAGAAGCATTCCAGGTTCTCAAGCCCCTCCAGAGAGGAAATGTATAGGAAAAAAAAAAAAAAAAAAGGGTAATTGTGCAGCTCAAATCATGTATAATGGCCCTGCAAATGACAGGTGCATTTAGGAATTTGACCCTGGGCGTTGTCCACGTCAAACGGGGTGGTGGCTGTCCCTGAAGAGCCGCCGGTGTGAGGAGAGCGCCTGCGGAGGGCGGCCGCGGCCGCGGCGCAGCAGCCTCGCAGACTGCGGCGCGTTGAAGCGGAGGAGCGGGATTGTCAGCTCCGATGTGATTTAGGTAGCTTTTATTTCCAGCAAAAAGCAGCATCTGAAGATTACAGAGGAGTCCACAGTGGTGGCATTACCAGGGCAACGCTCCTTGCAAACCACCGTGTTTTTAGCACCTGGGAGTGTCTCACTCTGCCACGCTCTGTCCTGTCCCCTCTGCTGTGGTCCCTCCACATGGTACCCACTAAGCCAAGCGTCGGTGCCTCCTCTCTGTCCTTGTCCCCTGACATGCCCCATGCCTTGCCGTTGAGCTACATCTCTTAAGTGCTACCTGCTGCCTTTAAGAGTCCAGGGACAGCCGCCCTTGTAAAAGCTCAGGCTGCAGCCACGTGAGTGATTTCTGGAGAAATCTCTGCACACTTCTCTCTGCTGCCTGCAGACACCCGGGTTTGGTTGTCCGATAATTCCGAGCACTCACTCACCTCGAGGTCCTCGCAGTTTCTGCCACCAGCATACCGGAGCCCTGATTTCAGCGCGCTCGCTGCTCGTGCTCACCTTAGAGCCGACAAGCTCCGGAGGGCAGAGCCCGCGCCGCCCGGAGAGATGATCCGCAGCCGGCCGGCACTGCCTGCCCATGGGGGTACCTGGCAGTCCGTGCCCCTGCAGCCAGGAGGAATCGGAGCACCGTGATAAACCCCCTCCCTCTCAAGGCTCTTCTCTAGAAGAAAAGGCATTATGCGAGGCCCATGCTCACAATGTTGCTCTGTTCCCCAGCGCCAGTTCATAAATCTCAGCAAACTTTCTAGCCTTTCCTGCTTTTTCCAACACCTGATTCCTAGACTGTGCCTCTGCTCTGCTGTTCCCACAAAAATAAAAAAACAACAGAG
Organism: Nothocercus julius; assembly: GCA_013398735.1. NCBI lineage: Eukaryota > Metazoa > Chordata > Aves > Tinamiformes > Tinamidae > Nothocercus > Nothocercus julius. The sequence continues at coordinate 2,495,128 of VZSV01000122.1, read as the reverse complement.
CCTTTTCCCTTTTTGTAAATGGGTTGGCTGACACAGCTTCAGGGGCCAGAGGCAGATCACACCTCTGGAAAACAGGGAGCAATATCCGCTCACAAGTTTCTGTGGGGCACCACAAGGCAATGGCCAGTGCCTTCCATGTGCTCATGAGCTTGCAGAAGCCCCTTTGCTTTCATTACTTGCTGAAGAGGCCCAAGATTTGATTAGAAAGGATAAAAAGGCAATTTTGCCTTGAACACCCACTTCCCTGGGTAAGCTGAAATTTCCTCAGACGACCTAAGAGGATGCCCTGGTATTTGGGGAAATGCCAGACCATCTAGCCAAACCACAAGCTCCATGAGGGCTGAGCACGCTGTTTGCCTCGTGGTTGCCACAGGGTGTAGGCAGGAAATGGGTAGGTTATTCTGCAAGAAATTCCACCTTTTCAGTAAAATTCAACTCAGAACTAAGAACAAAGCCAAAACTTGGGAAGCTGCCTGCATTTTTTTTTTTAATGTAGGTGAAATAAAGGAGTTTAATATTCATACTAACTATATATACATATACACATATCCATGCTCTTTGCTCCTTCTGTTTCTGCACAGCACATCAATAACCAAGGAAAGGAGCCTGTGGCATTATTGCTCCACGAAGTGATGCAACTCAGCAGCAGCTTGATCAGCAGCTTGGACTATCAAGACCAGAGGCCCTTAACATGTCCTGGCCTCAGGTGGCCACTGGACACACTGCCAGCCGAGCCCCTTCCCCAAACCTGCCACCTCAGGGCCACACCAGCCTCCCCAACCAGCCAGGCTTCGCTCTCTCTATTGTCAGCAGCCTCCAAGGAGCATCAGCACCTCCTTATCAGACACCATCAGCTGCACCTCAGGCAGCCGGAAACCTCCTGGGCCTTCCTCGGCACCTTCCCTGACCTCTTCGCAAGCCTCCTGCTCTGCGCAGCTCCCGACAGCCGCAGGGACACGTGCTACCCAGCGGCCAGGACCCAGAGCAGGCTGCTGGCTTGCAGGTGGGCGCACAAGGTGCTTTTGCAGGTTTCCAGGGCATCTGCTGCTTCTGCTCACGTGGGAGGTGTTGCGGTGCTTGGAGAGAATGTAAGGGAGGGCTCCTTTGCCAAGGTTAAATCTGCCCACTCCGAGCAGCCAAAGTTCATCACGGCAGTGGAGACTGTTGACCGAAATAAAGTGCCCAAGTTGCTCCTGGACTGATAGCTGCCCTGGGAGCCCAAGACATCGTCAGGGGGGAGCCACTGCCTTGGGAGCCACCAAGATTTATGAGAAGTTTGAGGTACCGGGAAAGTCGGTGTTGTCACGGAGAGGCACACGCTCGGAGCTCGACACGAGCAACAGGGTACCTTAAGATGTAAAGATACTTCACTAGCTTTAATGTGCTTTAAAATCCTATCACGATCCAGATATTGTCCACAGGGACTTGAAGCATGACAGCATCCCCTGGGATAAAGACACAGAGGTCAAAGCACACGTGAAGATCAGAGTAGCACCAGGGCAAGGAATTACCACTGTCAGTGCACAGCAGAGGAAGCATATTGTCCCTTTCTTAGGCCAAACTGAGGTGCCTAGTTGTGTGAGTGACTCTGTTTAGCAAGATTCAAGGTAGGGGTAGCCGATGCCATCCTTAAATCCAAGTATATCCAGCAGCTCGCAGCCAGGCAGGACCACGAGCAGGCTGGTGCACCGCTCGTGTTCCTCTGTGCCGTCCACAGCTCAGAGCTGAGAGAAGGGCAGGACGTGCCCGCAGAGGGGCTCGAATGCTGACGTTGCTCCAAATGTGCTGGGAAGCCCCTCGCAGTGTTGAATGCTCTCAGGGTGACAACCTGCAGGGCTGTCTGCAGGGTGACAACGTGGGGGTGGGAATGAAGCGCAAGGCATGGGCCACGCTTTCCCCTGGCACAACAGTTTTCACCGGGACTTGTTCAACTCCCTCCTGGCCATTCCCTTCACGAATCAATTTGTGCTGACAGGACGTGCCTGGGGCAGCCAACGGGCTGCTCAGCTTCGCGCGTGCAGCTCCTTGGCTAGTGCTCATCGAGTATCCCCATGACACTCCTTGTTATCACTCACCAAGTTCTCTTTTTCCCTCCAGCATAACCCAAGTGCTGAGCAGAGGTTTCCTGGGCTCACTAGAGGGAGGAGGTGCTGGCTATGCCAGGAGGAATAGAGCCAAGGGGATCAAACAGGGACCATCCAAACCCAGCTCTCATTTGAAGTCAAGGGCACTATTTTTGAACTGCTGTTTGCAGACCGGTTGCTATGAGGCCAGTGCCTCTGTACAGCCCTGTACAGAGCTGTGAACAGGGATTCATAATGAAGCATCTACAGATGCAAATGTGAGGAAGCAGTAATTTCTCCATCGTTCCGTCCCCTGAGCAATTAGATCCCTTTCCTTTATCATTGCAGAGAAATACCACAGTCCTCTCAAATATTTCCAACCACAGCTTCACTTCTAAATAATCCAAGAAGTAAAAATCTGCATTATTTTTACGTTATCAGTGCAAAGTTCTTTTAGTGGAACTCAAACAGGAGCCACCTTCTAAGCCAACCCATGGCACCCTGGCCAATCTCTGCCCAGCCTGGCCCTGTTCTGCAGCACCCATCACCCTGCATCAGGCCACGGGAGAGTTACTTTTGTCTTGAGAAGATACTCTTGGTTCTTTCTTTAAAAAAAAAAAAAAAAAAAAAAAAAGGAGTGTTCAGTGCAGAAGAAACTAGAGGCTTTAGGAAAGGCAGGCAAAACATCCTGTCCGCAGGAACCGCTCCTGGGGTATTGATGGGGCTCAGGCCAGGGCTACATGGACTGCCCAGGGTAGTTGCTCAAAGCACCCTGAGATCTTAGGACTTTCTGGTCTTACAGATTAGCCTCACCGAACTCTGTTGTTGCTGCTCCCTGGTCAATGTTTTCTTACCTGTGTACCACAAAGAAAAGGAGAAGCAATAAGCTTTGATACATAAAGAGTTTTACTTCTTTAAAGCACCTGAATACGCCTTCTCCATGATGGAGATGCATCCATGATGCTATAGCATGTCTTTTTGTGTCCTTGCTGACTCTTCTTTAAAAGTTCTTGAAACTTTCTCTCTCTTAATGATTACACCATGATATTTTTTTTTAAAGTATTGCCACCTGCCAAAAAGAAAAAAGAGATAGAATCTTGTTTTTTTTTCCCTAACCACTTATGTGAACAAAAAAATTCCTGTGGTCCCCCATCATTTCCTTCTTTCCATGGATCCAAGCCCAGAACTACACACTCGAGCACAAACAGACTCTTCCCATAACGACATCACAGCCCCACGCCCCACCTCACACAATGCCCCAGTTCCACCTCGCCCGGCGGCAGGAGGGAAACGTGCTGGGCAGCCACCATGGAGGGGGGACGCAGAGCCGGCCAACGCGCGTGATGCGCACCCAGCACCAGCCCCCGCAACTCTGACACCTCCTGCACGATGGATGAAAAGATGGTGCTCAAAAAGAGAGGCTACACCGTGGGCGTCACGCTGGGGGAAGGCTCGTACGGCAAGGTGAAAGCAGCCTACTGTGACAAGCTGGAAAGCAAAGTGGCAATAAAGATTATCAACAAGAAGAAAACTCCTAAGGATTTCTTGGAAAAATTTCTGCCCAGGGAAATAGCTGCTTTGAAATGTATGGACCATCCTTCAATAGTCAAAACTTACGAGATATTTGAGACCAATGTTGGCAAAGTGTACATCGTAATGGAGCTGGGGGAAAAGGGAGACCTCCTCGACTATCTCAAGAGCCATGGAGCCATGAAAGAGGACATGGCCAAGAGAAAGTTTCTGCAGTTGGCTTCCACCATCAAGTATTGCCATGACATGGATCTTGCTCACAGGGACCTGAAATGTGAGAACATCCTTCTCGATAAAGACCTCAACGTCAAGCTGTCAGACTTCGGCTTTTCCAAAACCTTAACTCGGGATGAAAATGGGCAAGTTATGCTCAGTAAAACCTTCTGTGGGTCTACCATATATGCAGCCCCTGAATTGCTACAAGGCATTCCTTCTAACTCCAAGATTTGTGACATATGGAGCCTGGGAGTCATCTTATATATCATGGTCTGTGCATTAATACCATTTGATGATTCTAACATCAGAAAAATGGTCATCATTCAGAAACAACACAGGATTCACTTCCCCAAGTCTAGAAATCTAACGGCGCTGTGCATGGATCTCATTTACCGCATGCTGCATCCGAAAGTGTCAAAGAGGTTGAACATAGATCAAGTTTTAAGCCACCCTTGGTTGCAGATTCTAGAAGCCCCAGCTCGTTTTTCTGTGGGCACTGAAGAGGGTGAGGGTTCCCAGAATGTGTCTGAGCACAAGGGGCAAACAGACCCATCTTCTACGGCTTGCAACTTAGAGGAGGATGACTCTTCAACCCCGGAGATAGTGGTGGCAGTTTTGAATGCTGCCAGCATTATGTCCACTGCAGAGGGAGATGCCACAAGTACTTGGACAGATGTCACCGGAAGAGCAACTGTTTAACAGTTTGACCATTAAAAGCACGTTACTACTGACAATTTTCATGATGTCTCCTGATGATGCCTTGGGACTGATGGTTAGATTTACACAGGCTAACTGCAGGCACTAATCTAGGTTAAAAGTTTATGTGCCCTCTCCAGCAGCAGAAAACTGCTCCATCCAGAGTGCTTGTACTGGAAACTCCGATTTCTCCACAGAGAAAAAGAGCAACTAAATGCTAGATGCTTTGAGTGAGACTGTATGGATATCTTGTCTTCAAAATCAGAGAAAAAGATTACAAAATATAGTGTTCTTTATAAAGTTCTTCTATTACTGTAGAGCATGCCATCATGAAATGCCACCCTAGAAGTACTTTGCAAAGCTTTCTAATTCTGCACCTGTTCCCATGAAATTCACTGGAAAGCCAATGCATTTAACTTGCAACACAGCTACTTAAGGCAGCAAGTCTTGTTTTGGATGTCACTCATCTCCAGTCGCTCCTCTCCAGGCTCACCATAGAAGGTTTCCTGGCAAAGCAGGTTTACTCTTCTTCATTATCTCACTGGACTTCTGCACCCAACTTAAGGCCCACGTAAATATTTCCCGGGGTTCATTCTGCAGGGTTCATTCTGGGGTTTACTAATACTAACTCTCCTTTTTTTTTTTTTTCTTTTTCTTTTTTTTTTTTTTTTTCTCTTTTCCTCTTCTCTCTCTCTCTCCCCTAAATTAACGTTTAGGTCTAGATTTGAATTTAAAGGTGTGAGAGGAGGCAAGAATGATGTTTAGCAACAACTCAAAGTAGCAAACATATTGCACAAGACAACTCCCTCCCACCCATGGAAGCAGAGGCATCACGCAAGCTGTAAAAGAAGTGAGTGTGGCAAGAGTGCTAATCCGTACCACGAGGAAGGCTGCGGCTGGACGGTCCAGCTTCAGGGAGACGGAGCAGAGCTGGCTGTGACATGAGCCAGGCTCATAGCCCTTCCCCTGCTCCCTCCGTCCTTTGCAAAGCTCTGCAGTCTCTCCATTTCTGAACACGCTGCAGATGGTTACGACAGGATATTAGGAAACTCCTGTGGCCCTAAATCCTCACTTTCTCGCTATTATCTTCAGGCACTCAGCATATCTTCACATACAAAAGCAACTCACATTCTCCTGAAAAGCCCTACACAACCAATAGCCATCTACCTTAAAGAAAAGGTGGCTGCAGCCTTCATCTTACAGATGGCTTAGCAAGTGCTTTATATTTTCAAAGCAGGCAAGAAGCCTTTCTTCATAGCCGCCAGAAGTAGCCAGCCTCACCCCCCAACAGGAACAACTGCACAGGCTGGTAGGGTTAGGCGAGGGGACGTCACCATGCATGGCATGCGGGTAGCTCAGCATCACCAAGAACTCACTCACCAAACAGGACTAACTCTAAATGCTGTCACTGTTGGAAATGCAGCTTCCAAGAAGCAGGGAGCAAGGATGAGTGCAGACCCTTCCAAACACCTCTCCTCCTGTCAGGATACGGGCTTGGATCTTCTGCTCTCCCCCCTCCATTCTTGCCTTGCTCCTCACGTGCTTCCTGGAGCATCTGTAGCGAGGTCCTTCCCAGGACACAGCTCCATGCTACACCGTCCTTTGATCAGACCCAACATGGACAGTCTTGTTCTGGCACCAAGTGAGAGTTGAGGCTTCGTTCTCACCTCCTTGAAAGGTAAGGGTCTCCTTTCCCTGCTACAGAAGGCAAAGACGACTGCTGGTGTTGAGAAACATTTCTTTGTGAATAACAAAACAATAGAAGAGGAAAAAACAGGAGCTATTGTAGTCACAGGAGGAAAGTTCTGGAGAGCCTCTTTTTAAAATTAACCTTGCTAATACACATCGTAGATCTTGCCTTTGACCACAAAAGCAATTCAGGTGTTTACAATAGATGTCCAGGGCTATCTTGTGCTCTTGGCAGAGTTGAGGACGTCCGCAGAGCCTGACAGACATGGAAAAACCTGCTGCAGACTCACACACTTCTAGAGCAGGTGTAGACGCCAGTGGGGATATCTTAACATATTGAAAAATGACAGAGCTTCTGCTGAAATCTCTCTCATCCCTCCAGCAAACTCTCCTGAGGGGATGATCTACCTTGCATTTGATTTCAGCCAAGAGAACAGAAGGAATTTACATTTGGTTAAGGATGCACCACGCTGTCAAGCTTTTGCGAAACTCAAGAAGTCATCAGTGCTTACACAGCCACTACGAGGCTTTCGAGAACTGGAGCACCAGCCTTGTTCTGCTTTCCCAGGAATGGTCTCCCAAAATCAAGACACCTCTCCCCTGAAAACATGGATGTCTGCCCACATCGCCTGCACACCTCCCAGGTATAATTTCATACACGCCTGCTTTGAAGCATCTTCAGTCTGAGTCTGCATTAGTCTGCAGTCCGAGCGCTTCCGTGGCTCGTTGTGTTGCTCCAGCTCCCTCCTGGCCTACAGAAGCGAGTCACTGCACACGCGAAGGAAGGTGAATCAACATGAACATCTAGATAAATCATCACATGAATAGCACACTCTGCTTGCTGTGCTCCTTGTGCAACCCATTCCCAATGGGTCTCCATCACCCAGTACTCCTCAACGAGGAGCATGTTACATGCCCCTTTTTCTCTTACTTCCCCCTTGAAAGATTGGTCCCAAGAGGCTGCTGGGGTAAAAGCAACAGAAGCAAAAGCAGGGTACAAGCCAGACTAGTCCTGTGCAGGATTTCTGAGAGAGAGAGAAGGGTGTCTCTTTGCTCTCTCTCTGCAGCAGCGGGGGATGCTCAGGGATACCCCGGCATCTGCTCCGCTGCAGGGTACCTTACCTGTCCACATGTCTCCACATTGCCCCTCAAAGTCCCAGTCTAGGAAGCAAGAGGGAACTGTCACAGAGCAAGGGGAAGGCTCCTGTCCAGGAGCCCCTCTCAGCACGTTTCCAGCAGCTCGGGGGGCGTCCCTGGGATTAGAAAGGTCACAGCAGGATGCACCGCCTGGTGACACAGAGATGCTGCCCCTGCCCTGCTGCTTTCTCTGCCCTCACACAAGAGGGGGACACGAATCGCCTCTTCGAGGCTGTGTTCAGAGCTCCTCTGCCCCCAGCACTTTTTTCCCAGCAGGGCTCAGAAAGAAACCATCCTACCGTCACTGCCTGAGAGCCACCGCAGCGCAGAGCCACAGCACCAGCCTCCGGCCGGAGCGGGAGAGCTGCGACAGCCAGGAGTGGGGAGGAAGGTGGGGGAGGAAACTCAAGTTCAGCCCAGGGCCTGTGCACCCTCCCAGAGGGGTCCTGCATTTTGTGCAGGCAAGCAGATCACGGGATCGTGAAAAAAACACTTAGCTAAGATTTCTGTTGGTACTTAGTCAGTCCAGTCCTTAAAGGACATTTCTGAAAACATGGAAGTTAGTAAATGGATTCTCTTTATATGCATACATGAATATCTTTACTGCCTAGCTTCAAGAAAACATTTAGCCTTTATTTCTAAACCAAAAAAAGGAAAAATTATTCATTTCACACAGTTGTTATTCCTATCAATGCCATGTTGATTGGAGGATTTTTTAAATGAACACTATGAAAGTCAAGTGCTTTGGAAGGGTTTTCATAGCGCATTCATAGCCAAAGGACATGAGTTTTGGATATAGCAAGATATAGCTGGATATAGCTCCAAGATAAATAACGGAGCAAACATCCAAACCCTTACAGAAGTTGGAGGCACTGCTCAAAGAGCTGTATAAAATTTTCCCTGGGTTAGACATCACCTGATTATAGCAAATATCAAACCTGACAAACATTGCGTAGACCGCCCTGTGTTTTGGTGTGGTGCAAGTGTAAACACTGGGCTCTGCCCGCTTCCTGCTCCAAGGTGCTCACGGCTTCCCTGGGCTCCCGCACGCAGCGCTAAAACTCATCTCGCATTCAAGGGTCAGCTCACACGGGGACGAGCACAGCTCTGCGTGCAGCCTACGCACGCGTAAAGCAGCTCTTTGATTTTGGAGACAATTATGGAAATTAGCCAAAAACTTCAAAGAAAGAGGGAGGGGGGAAGCCCCAGTTTGGCTATATCATTTCTGTTCTTTAGAATGACATGGTTATCCATTCTAGTGAACTAAGCACGACTGTTCCTGGCCCTGGTTTCATCAAGTCTTTGAAGTGGCACACGTGGGAGCTGAAAGACCAATTTGAAAAAGCTGAAATCAAAACAGCAAAACCCCCAGAGGCTGATTATGGTGAGCAATCAACATGAAAAACAACAGAAATCCTCTGAACAGTTTTGAATAAGCTGTTAGCGCAAGGTTTTCTCCAGAACACCAGAACCTGGAAGTCAAAACACAGCTCATACATCCAGTGAGGGTTTAAGAAGGCAGCTGCAAAGCCTACAAAAGCAGCCACCCCTCAGCACTGCAAAACACAGGAGCTAAGCAAATTGAACCTTCAACCCAAAATAGCATAACTAACTAGAGCACTGCTCCCTTGTACAGTGAAACCACTTAACTAGTTTACCAACACATTCTGAAACTTCAAGATAACCAGCAAAAAGTGCTCATAATAAATTTCACTGTATTAAGAGGAAGAAAAAGAAGAATGGGGAGAAGGAAGTGTTCCGAAAGTATAAATACTTCAAGAGTGCTACTTCACTGAATTAAGTCACTTCAGAAAAACTTTCCATACTTTTACGCTTTAGGAAATGGCTTGTTTTGTAAATAACATCATCATCAATCAATTTCTTCTCCATTTTATCTCATGGAAAACACATCTAAAAATGACCAAGCGAAGCCTGAAGAAGCCACTCCCAGGAATGACCTGCATCCGCATGTTAATTTTTCTTTTAAAAAGCCATTAAAAATATCAGTTAAAGAAAGCCCTAAACATAGTTGAATCTTTCCCTCCCAAATTACTTTAACACACAATTGAGTACCTAACATATGAGCAGATACAAAAAGTATTAGAATCATTTTATAAAAGATGAAAGAAAAATGTTTAAGCTACTTCCATCCCTTCAGCAAAACTAAACACAAAGACCAATTATGAACGAGGTAGAGCTCAAACTGATGCCTTCCAGGGCCCTGAGGTCAAGTTTTGCCCTAGATCGCAGCACCCCGCAGCTTCCCCGCAGGTCTGGAAAAGCTTCCTCAATTCCCAGGATTTGTGACATCACAGAGCCGCAGTGCTGGGCACCCACGGGCCCCGGGTGGCGCAGAGCGCCCGGGCAGCCACCATGGAATGGCAACATGCAGCGTGCTGGTGTGGATGAGGCGCCCCCGGCCCCCCTGGCTCACCGCCACTCCAAGACGATGGAAGATATCATGGTGCTTGGAAAGAGAGGCTATAACATGGGCGTCACGCTGGGGGAAGGCTCGTACGGCAAGGTGAAAGCAGCCTACTGCGACAGACTGAAATGCAACGTGGCAATAAAGATAATCGACAAGAGGAAAACACCTCAGGATTTCCTGGAAAAGTTTCTGCCCAGGGAAATAGCTGCTTTGAAACGTATGAACCACCCCTCAATAGTCAAAACCTACGAGATATTTGAAACATTCATTGGCAAAGTGTACATCATAATGGAGCTGGGGGTAAGGGGAGACCTTCTGGACTACATCAAGGTTACCGGAGCCATGAAAGAGGACTTCGCCAAGAGAAAGTTTCTGCAGTTGGCATCTGCCATCAGGTACTGCCATGACATGGATCTTGCTCACAGGGACCTGAAATGTGAGAACGTCCTTCTTGATAAAGACCTCAACATCAAACTGTCAGACTTTGGCTTTTCCAGACCCTTAACTCGGGATGAAAATGGACAAATTACGCTCAGTAAAACATTCTGCGGGTCTGCTGCTTATGCAGCCCCTGAAGTGCTACAGGGCATTCCGTGTAATCCCAAGCTTTGTGACATTTGGAGCTTGGGGGTCATCCTATATATCATGGTCTGTGCATTAATGCCATTTGATGATTCTAACATCAGAAAAATGGTTTGGGTTCAGAAACAACACAAGATTCACTTCCCCAAGTCCAGACACCTGACTGCAGTGTGCAAGGATCTCATTTACCACATGCTGCAGCCAGATGTGTCTCAGAGGTTTAACATAGATCAAGTTTTAAGCCACCCTTGGCTGCAGGCTCCAGAAACTGCAAAACCTTCAACAGCACCAGCTGAAGAAGGCGGCGAGTGTTCCCAGAACCTGCAAGAGCAAAAATCTGAGCCAAAACAGCAAGTAGAATCCCAGCCTGCAGAAAAGGAAGGAGAGGAGGAAAAGGAATCCTCTTAGTTATAGCTGGTTTTAACAGTATCACAGCAATTGATCCAACTCGTGAACTGCTAGGTTTCAACTTCTGATTCTGCAAACCTTTCAGAAATAGTCCTTGTCTTCTGTTTTACAGTCAAAGCATGGAAGATGCAGTGCATCTGCTGAGCCAAACGAACATATTAACACTACTCTACCCAAAAGGCCCACCTCTGATATGGTTTGCAGGGAGCAGAAGTTACTGCCAGATGCACGTTGGGAAGATTTCCTTCAGGTCACTGTGCTGTTGACGGGCATTTGCAGATCACTGCTCACATCCCAAGCTCCTGTTTGCACTGGCCGAAGGAGTCACATGTGCATTAGCCACATTGTGGATTCAGTACCACAAGGGCAGGGCAGGTTATTAGAAAGCATCAACTGATGTCCAAAACTGTATGTGTATACTGTTCTCACAAGGTACTAACTCTCTTGACAGGCCCCTTGTACACTCAAGATCATCAGTTTAAGCTCTGGTCAAATTAAAGAGAAGACCGCTAAAATTCCGGGTCCTGTCTTAGTATATACATAGTTGGAATATGGAACTGAGGAGCTCACAGACTTGACTGTATCTTTCTTTTTAAGTCGAAAAATCTATCCCCCTTTTCTGCAAAACACAAAAGGAATTTTGACACGCTAGAGAAAGGTTTGTCAACCTTTGAGCAAGTATTACCACATTTTATAAATAGAAATATCTGTACACAGAAGTACTGAAACACAGTCCACAGGGTCATCTCAAAGAGAAAAATAACTTCGCAAAATCCTTGCTGTTTTCCAAGAGTTCAAACTTATCTTTGCCACTGCAGGAAGCATTCATATGCTACGGCAGCCTTGTACAACATATCCCTGTGGTTCCAAGAGAAGTTATAGCACAATAGAAAATGTTTTGTTTCCCAAAAATACATCGCAGGCTACTTCAGTTATGTGGTCTAACAGTAGAACTGGTCCCAGATCTAGAAACGTCTGGGTCCTCTTCTGACAGCTGCACATAGATACCCTTTAATACTGATGGTTCCACAACATCCAGTTGGCAGCTAATTCAGTATCGCCTTGATGATGAAAGGAACATTTATAAGAAATCAGAAATTCTTTAGAAGAAATCAGATGCCTTTCTTCTTTTAGGAAGCTGTAGTAAGTTGTCTGTGATTGATGTAGTATCCTGAGACACTGGTGTCTGCGACACTGTCCTTGGCAGTGGGGTGCCGGTGGGGGTACGGGGCCCACCTGCGGGGGTCTTGTAGCCAGGTGTTCCTGTGTGGGCTGGGGAAGGGGTATAGCTGGCTCGCAGCGCTTTGTCCGTGTATTTACTTGCAGTCCTGTTTACCAGCCGTTGCAAAGCTGGTGACATAGCTGGGCTTAGTCCTTTGGGAGTAAGGCTGGAATAAACAGTTTTAAAATATTTTACACTAAGAACTTGCCATTTATCAGGAAGAGCATCAATACTCCCACAGGAGAGCGTGGTGACCACTCCCCCCAGGCCTGACCCACTGGCTGTAGAAGTCATTTCACAAGCTGGTAATTGCAGCCCATCTCTCTAGAGAGCTACAGTAACACAGACACATCTAATGTCCCTCCCAAATATGACCAGCTCTGCCTGTCTTTCCCTTGAGCCTGCTTTGTCCTTCGTGTGACCCAGTTAAGCAAGCCTTTTCATGCCTCCTCTTACTGCAACGTGGCAGGTCACATTTCTGGGGCACTGCCTAGGTGCTGTAGGGCAGAACAGTAAGACTCACAGGAGGGAAAAATCAAGATCAGCCACCAACCACATTTCCTTGGGAATTAAGTCTCTTTTACTTTTGAAACATTTTAGCTTGTACCTCTTCCTGCTTCCAGCACTGTAATTCCTCCCTTTCTGCACACACTGATTGAATTCTCATCGAGAAACAATCATCCCCAATTCTGCTGTCAGGCTCTGAACAGACGTAACACAAGTCTTACCTGGCCAGGTTTTCTGTGACTTTGCGAAGGGCCTCCTGCTTTTTTGCTCGATTTTTAGCTGCTACTTCATTGGCCATCTTAAGTCCTAGCCTCTCACGGCGCCCAGGCTCCAGGATCTATAAATACACCACTTAGTTCACTTATCAGAATACCAATATGAGTGCTGCATAAATGAGTCAAAGCACCTTCACAGTTGTATTGCAGCCCACAAGGATCTAAACTGGGGAGGAAGGAGGACAGCCCACTCCTCTCTGCTGCTATACAAAGCCAGAGAGGACACAGGGAGACCTTCAGCCTGCCTTAGCAGCTAACAAAATTGGTAGAACCAGTTCAGTCAAGGAAGCAGCCATTACCTTTGGCATTTCCTCCTGCTGTATCTCCTAGACAAACAAACAATGTCACCTGTGTCTTGCCTAGCTTGGCCCATAGCCAGCCAGCTCACAGGCAAACACACGCATTGCTAAACGGCGGGCGGCAACACCAGTTAGGGGCTTCAAAGTCTGGCAAAACAGAGGCCCATACAGCAAATTACACCTTTTCTAACTAAAGGGTCTCAGGTGGCATGGTCAGGTACCACTAGGAATCCAGGGTGCCTTTTCTGCCCAAAAGTGGTATAGCTGCCTCTGATTGTGACAGCAGAAAGATGAAGACAGGAAAGCCAAAGATTTCTACGTTTGCAGTTAAAATCAGAGAAATCAGACACCTCTTCAGCTTCCTCAGAAAGCCATTTTGTCTGGGCCCGTTATAAAATATTGGGTCTCACCCTCTCGCCAGCAATGAGTGTTCCACCCGGGTACCTCCACCAAGCAGCTTTCATGTGGAGCCACCTCCATCCTCCCAGGAGAATCTAGATCATTATTCTCAAGGACTGAAAACACAGCCCAGATGTGTCACACACCTCACATCGACGTTAGTCTGCAAGTTAATCAGTTCTTCCCCTTTTTAGCGCACTCTCCCTTCTCCTCCCCCAAGAAACTAAGAATGACATGCTGAATCCTGGCATGAAATACCTTAAAGGCTGGTCCAGGTGTTCTGTCCACATAGGGCGTTTCTGACCCCTCTAAACGCAAAGGAGTGCTTTCGATTTCACCCCATGTCATAAAAGGAGATTCATTCACACCTACAACAAATTATCAAAGTCAGATCAATGCAAGACATTTTTGTTTAAAAGAGAGAGAAAAAAAAGAGAAAAAAAGAAAGAGAAAAAAAGACCACAGGTGAAAAAAAAATAAATCACATCCTGTTTTTAACGATAACATGTGGATCCTATTACAAGGGCATGATCTTAAATCCAAAGGACTGCCTATAGCTGTGTCACCACTAGGTTATAACACTCCAGCACTGTCCTTTCAACATGTTTATTTTTCCATTTACTGTGCATTTGCTTAGAGACACTTTTATTTTTTCTCTCTACAGCATTAGTCTTCCACTCTGCTATGTTATGAAAACTCCTTAAACACACAGTGAACCATTTAGAAGCAGGAAAACGGGTAGAAGACTTTAGACAGATGTAACAGCCAGACATACTCTCAATTTGTCTGTAAGCTAGCATGTGACAAACTGACTATCGTTCCTAACAGCTACAACTGCAGAATAGGTTCCAAGAGCCTGATTAAATCACTGGTTAGGGAATCTTACTGTTCAAAGTTTGGAAAAACGCATTTACAAGGCAGAAAGCAGACGTGTTGCAAATGCCACCTACAGGCTCTTCAAAGGAAAAGCCTCACTTTGTTGCTGGTAAGGAAGGTCAGGGAAATAGTGGTTGGTGAAGGAAAGCTAAAAACTCAGACACCACATTTGAACTAGAAGAAAATTACTATGTTCTACCTAGAAGTAACCCACAGCTAACATATCTAAACAAAAAGAATCTACAACACACAAGTGTATTTGAAGAGAGAAGCTAGAAAGCAGTAGAGGTGGAGAAAACCATAGGCTAGACCACAAAGCAAGAGAAGCGTCTGTGCACCAGTCTGAACAACCACTCAGCAAACTGCCCAACACGCATTTTGTCATGAATGCTCCTATTTTGTTAATGGGCATTGAATTTGTTGGAAGTTTAATGCTTGTGAAAAGTTTGAGATCCTTTTAGGCACTAGAAAAGCACTGCCCAGGAACAAAACATGCTCCACAGCACCCCAGTTGCCCAGAATGCCTCACCCTATGTGATTCTAATGCAATGGCAGCATGTTCAGAGCTTCTCAGTTACTTCATGATTTCTGTCTTCAGTGGCTGGAGTAGAATTTAAGCACTGCATCAACCCGGCACACTACACTCCAGAAAGCCACCAGCTCATGAGACATGCAGATAGATTGCTTACCTACTTGTCGAAATATCAACAATAATACCCCAGGGCTAGATGAACAGTACATCGTCATAAATGAAATATTAATCCTCTTACATCGCAACAGCCATGACAATTCTCTTACCAGGAGCAGGAGAGGGTGTAGCCACAAATCCATATCCATTCACTTTTGGAGACTCCTGGGGTATCAGCTCTTTCCCATCTGGTCCCACTTTGCCCTGTTTGTACTGTAACAAAAGAGACACCGTTCATTTACCTTTGAAGAAAAGTGTCAATGAACTCTACCCAGCACACACACTATTCTGCTTTATGAACAACATGGGAAGGCAGAATCTAACAAGGTTTTGATCAGAAGCAATAAAAATAATCTAACCTGAGCATTGAGTGCTGCAGCTTGTTGGAGCTGGGATTTGCTCACAGCTTGACTAAAAGGGTCCTTTACAAAACGCGTGTTTCGATGGACAACTTCCCTGGGCTTCTTAAATATATCATCCTCATTGGGTACACCTGGAATGATACAAACAGATTTTTAACAAAAAGTTCAGGTACTACTAGGCGATGTGCCCTGAAGTCCCAGTGAACATAAGACTGGCCATACATTTCTATGTGGAAATCCAGCAGCAAGTGCAGTTGGTTATCTCCAGCAATTTAAAATAATATTTGCACTAATCTATGCTGTGTAACACCTGAAAGCTATGAATAAATTAAGATTAGACTTCTGTGGAACACCAAAGTACAGAAAATATTGATTATACATTTACAAAAAGAAGCTGAGATTACTTTATGAGTTGCCGTAGAAAACTACATCTTATCTGAACTTTACACCAGAAAAACAAAATGCAGCATAACCAGAAAGAACTGCTTATTCATCTGTTGAAATACTAGTAGCATTGTCTGGAATGAGACCACTCAAACCAACAGCTCTCCTGAGGGCCCCACACACCTCACCTATGGGATAATACATGAGGGTATTCCGAGCCGTGTACTCCCACGTCTCCAGCCCAGCTTTCACATTTTCAAGGGCCTGCTGCTCTGCTGAAGGAAGTGCCAGGTTGTCATTTCGTCGCTGAAAGGAATATAAAGAGAAAAAAAAAAAAAAAAACACAGGTCTGAAACAGAATCCTGCATTCCTCAAAGCAGGTGTACACATCTGGAAGAGTTCAGTCCCCTCTCTTCAGCTATGTGCCTCCTCAGACTTTGCATCTGCACAGCAAAAGCCCCCTCACTCTGACAACAGACATTCTAGAAACATCCTCTTCCTAAGTGGGCTGGCAAACAGGAGCTCCATATGAAGTTCTGACATAAAAATCAAGTGAAGACTAAAGGCTTAACTTCTCAGAAAGAACTTGTTTATGATTTTGTCCATTTTGTCTTGTAACACTTATACTGGGTTCAAGGTTCTTTTTCCTCAGTCCACAAATCAAAAGTAAATCATTACCTTTGTTGCTCTGAAAGGGAAGAGCAAGTTACATTACTCATATCTAAAATAAGGACAAACTACAAGGCCAAAGCTTGGGAGCATTCAAACATTTCCATAGGCAATACAGCCAATGAAGCATCTGACATATTCATACTCTTACCCACATACTCTTAACAGCATTCTAGTACCACCAGTATTAACACAAAGCAAGTAGAAGGCAGTCAGCCACTGCTAAGTTACCTCATTTGAAAGTTCTCACATTAATCAAACTAGTCAAATACCTCCAGGAGCTATATGGAAGAGATTTTAGCTGAATTGTCTTTAGTGGGTATCACCTATGTATTTTTTAAAAGCTATATTGCCAGTGAACACATCAAATGAGGCATAGGAAATTTGTCTGCTGAACATACAGGCATGTTGTACAAGAAAGTACAAGGTCTGCTCACAGTGCTGGCTAGCAGAAAGACAAAGAGCATGAGCACAAGAGCGGCTCCGACAGTTTCACTCTCTCTCAGTAAACTGATCTGACACAACCCCTGTGCTTTGGGAACATTCTCCTGCTCTCCACCTTTTAACTCTGGATTACAGCAACGAATATGCACAAGGGGCCATGGAGGGCATATCATTACCACAGATTCTTTAAGGATTTACATTAGCTGGGATAAAAGATATAATGCTTACATAAAACAGTAAGAACACTCAAAAATCAGTACCAATCTTCATTAAAAAGCACTGCAGTTTACATGTGGCACTGACATCTGGCAACAGTGTCAGCAACTCAACACAACTCATCTAGAAAGGCTGATATATCAGCCCCAAAACATCTCCTGTACCTCCCACTAAGCTGAAGACAATTCTTCAGTACAGCTAACCCTATCATGTACAATATTTTGTATGAGCAGCTGAACAGATTATTACTGGTAATAGAAATAGAAAATGAAATGAGAAAAAAAAAATCTAACTGCAAATAACAAAAAGCTGATGGACAAACATCAGGAATGGTTCTTCGGCAGCTCGCTGCTGTATTGGCCCTTATGGAAGAGATTACCAAGAACACTGGTACTTGTGCTTAATGCTGTGCTTCACAGCTTTAAAACTCTAGGCAGAGACAGATCATCAGTTCCTCACTGACAAAGTCAATACTGTCCTTGAGTTACAGATGGAAAAAAAACAGATTCCTTTTTGTATCATTTCAGGAGAAATGAGATATGCTAGAGTCATTTTCCTACCTGGGCATACTCCTCTTCTGCACTGTACAGCCAAGCATGTTTGACTTTCTCCTTCTCTTTAGCCACTTCCATGATCTGCTCAAATGAAGCATTATCTTCACTCGTGTGTTTTGCTAAGAAGCTGTCCAGACTGGGAAGTTCGTCTTTATCATCTTTTTCTGCTTCTCCTAACAAGAGGAGTGGAAGAACCCAGAGAGTGATTAACACTTCCCTTTCTAGAAAAGGGCTGTACATAGCTATTAATCCCCTCTGAGAGCCAGTATTCTACTGACCCACTAACAATTAACATGAGACTTGTGAAAAGAAAAAATGTGTATGCAAAATAGTACAATAATAAATTATTTTGGAAGATGCATAACCAATTTTCACAAAAAAATCTGTTAAGGCATTTGTAGCTATTCATACTGCAGGCAAAAAGCAAGAGTGGCCAGTTGCTAGCAGACATTTTTAGTAGTATATGAGGAGTTCTGTCCCTGGTTTGTTGCTTACTGACAAAATTAATTTTGTGTGACAAGAAGAATTTACTGCCTTCAAAGAAGTCAACTAAGTCAAGAATTTATATAGCTGTAAAGAGATTCACAACTGGGAATTCACAGAGCTGTAACGTACTACATCATGTCTAACACCAGAGTGATTATTCTTCCTACTATTAGGCTAAAGAAGATGGCTTATACATCTGCTAAACATCTCAAACCATTACAAACAAACAAACAAACAAAACCCTCACAACAGTACTTTTCTGCTGCTAAAGAATTTATCTAGAGAAACAACATTCCCTTACCTTCCTCTGCAGCTTTGAAGCCAACCTTGGATTTATTGGCGAGTGGAAGACGTGGATGCACTTCAGGGGTTTCAAATGTGGCTGGAGTAACATCTGTAACAGAAAAGGATTACCGTGGTTACCAGAGCATAGAGCGGGACAGCGGCAATGACATTTTGCAGCATAGCAAGAGTCATGAGCCAAACAAGTCATAGAAGATAGTTACGAAAAGAGGAACTAGTGAATTAAAGAGTTGTGAAATGACTTCACAATATTGTAGGCAATTCACTGAATGATATTTTACTTTCATCTAAGATAATATTTGGTTCCTACTGAAAACAACACAGAACAGTAAAGCTCCTATATATCTGCCATACTATCTATGGCCTCACCCAACAAAAGCAGGCAGAAACGTCAATGTGGTAACAACCTTAACATAGGACAGTGCCAGCACCTACAATAGGGGAAGGAAAGGAAGGCACTTGGTGACACACGGGAGAGCTAAACTCCACAGCAAGAACTCATCTAGGCACAGGGTCTTAGCATAGGAAATATCTGAATATCTTAAAGCAGGTATGCAACTGTACACTCCATACTTGCTCTATGAAGCACTGATAATCATGAGCTTTCAACACTTTCTTTCTTCCTCAATATATATTACTGTGTTACACTTCTACATGTACAGTAAAAATACCTAACACAATAATAATGATTCAAAATCAGTCTAGGATTTATGATAGTAAAATACTGCAAGTTAAAACAAGCAATGTGCTCTTGGGGACAGGACTGGCAAAATATGCCAATAGGAGTGGTTACCCTATAACTGTTTTTCTAAAGAATCATCTTCGCAAGAAATTATTAGCCACCATCAAAAAAGACCAGTGCTAGATACCAAACTACTTAGAGACCAGTATATTATACTTGCCATATACTATACCATATACTTGCACAACACAGCATATTAAACCCTGAACAATATCAATTTTGATGCTTTAAAATAGTCATAGTTTGTATGAAGACGCATAAAAGGGAACAATGACATTAGATATAGACCCTTATGTCTTTAGAAGGTTCTAACAAATAAGACAGGAGGTTCCCATCTGTTAAGGTGCGTTTTACACTTTCTCACATAGGCCAGGACATAGAAACGATAAAATAAAGGGGTTTTTTTTTGGTTTAAATGTCAATACTCATGGCTGGAAGGTGGAAGCCGCCGGCGGGCCGGTCCTTACAGGGCGCAGGCGTGTCCCGGGCCGATCTACCCAAGGAGGACCCGAACTTGATGGCGATTTGCCTCATCTTCTCCAGGTCGCCGCTCTCCTCCGCCTCCAGATACTCCTTCTGCGCCCGCAGCTTCTGCACGTCGGGGAAGAAGTCCCGCTGGATGATGCTCTCCAGGCTCTGCGGACAGACACACACGCACCGGGCGGGCCGTGAGCGCCGCGCTCGGGCGCTCGGACTCGCAGGCCCCGCGGCGCCCCGCGCCTCACCTCGATGTAGGCCTCCTCATCCAGGACCTTCTTGGGGCGCTTCGCGGCCGCCCGCCCCGCCGCCGTCACCATCGCGGCGGCCCCGGGCCCGGCGGGCACCAGGGCGCAGGGCGAGGCGGCCGCCGCCGTCCCCTCCATGGCGTCGCAAACGGCCCGTCCCTCCTCGGCCGCCGTCGCTGACGCAAAGCGCCGTGACGCAAGGCGCCGTGACGCAGTGGGAGGGGCGGCAGGGAAGGGCCGCGGAGGGCGGGCGGGGATCATAGAGAGGCGCGCGCGCGGCTAGAGCGGCGCCGCCCCGCGCCTCGGTTCCTATGGCAACGGCGCGGCCTGCGCGGCGCCCGGTGGAGCCGCCTCGTGCCCGGGGAGCCCTCCCAGAGAGGGGCCCCGTGTCCCGCTATGGATCGGGGCAGCGGCGCTCGGGAGCAGCGAGGAGGCTACGGGGAGCGGGGCCGGCAGTGGGTGGCAGGGTCTGCCTGGTTGCGCCGTGCGGCCTTGTTTACATCGCGTTTCACAGGACGGTGTCTCGGCACGTGCACGTGTGCAAACACATGTGGGCGAGCAGAGGGCCCAGCCGGAGTCCACGGAAATCCCTGTGTGTTTGCCAGGGAAATCACCTCAGGGAGCTCCCGCATCGACGCCGAGGGCAGCTCGCATGCCACAAACAGCGCACACTCATTTGCAGGGTGTTTTTTATATCTATGATAGCAAAACGAGCACAAATACTACGTGCACAGAGCTGCAGGGGGCTCTCGAAATGCGCACACTCAAAACCACCGCTAACTTTGTGCAGCGGCTTCTGCTCAAGTGCCTCAGGGTCACGACTTTTGGTTTATTTGTCACATGGAAGGGCGACGACTTGAAATGCGCTGCCTGCTTCTACCCGCTCGCCCCCGCAGGGCCATGGAGGTTCCCTTTGGTGCCATCGCTTCCCCTCGAGCTGCCCCTGTGGAACAGCCACCCAAGGGCGAAGGATTCCCGGGTGTTCCCGTGGCTCCGGTGCTGCGGCTCACGCCGCTAGCTGCTCTCCTCCGGGGACAGCTTGGGGCCTTGGAGGATCAGAGCCGAAGCTGACGCCCTCTTCTGATGCCGCCACTTGGCTCGTCGATTTTTAAACCAAACCTAAAAAGCCAAAAATAAGAAAGGAGGAATTCTGCACTTCGTTTGGTGCTTGCAAAGGGGCAGCGAGTTGCGTTCCTGGACCTTACAGTCTGGCACTAAGCTTTAGGATACTGCCATGCATTTCCCAGTATAAAATTCCCTGCACAGTCTGCTTGACACAATCCTGCTCTGATACATGTAAGGGACACAAGAGAGCTGTGACCCCCACCAAAATAAACCAACCAAGCAGAACTGTTTTATACTCTTCCATTATGTGCCAAATTTAAGCTGTGTTTTCTTAAATAACTGAGAGTTTTTTCTTAAAGTCCTGGGAAAAAAAAAAAAAAAAAAGATAGCCTAATGCCTGGGACTGGGTTCTCATGGGGTGCTTTGTAGAAAATGGAGTGGCAAAATACTCATCCTGGCACCCACCAAATGGCAGGATCTCACCTCTACCCTCTCCTCTTTCAAGTGAATGCGGTTTGCGAGGTGCTCCCTGGTGATGACGTCTGGGTACTGGTTCTGATGGAAAAGCGTTTCCAGCGCCTGCAGCTGCTCCTCGGTGAAGATGGTGCGATGGCGGCGTGTCCGCCGCTGGATCTGCTGGAAGCTCTGCCGCTCGCTCGGGCTGCCCTGGGGACTCTTACAGGCCCTGACCGCAGAGTGGAGGAGCTGCATGGGCCAGGGCAGCCTGGTGTCTGCGAAGGAGGAGCCACAGTCAGCACCATCAAGAGACTAAGGACTGAAATAAAGATCCTGCTCAAGCGGGATCCACACGTGTATCTTGGAAAGAGGTGCAGCCAGCTGGCTGGATCGTGAGGCCAGCAAGGGAAGGGCTCAGGGCATCACTTCAGGAGAAGGGTGCAGGCTGCTTTTTCCTTATTTACTTACCAGCTGCAATATGACCAGCTCCAAAAAATCACTGGAAACCCACAGCCCAGGTAGGAAGGGAAGAGATGCCTTTCAGTAATGAAATGAGAGATTTTTGGGCTTTCAGGCTTTAAGGCTTTTGTTAGCCATCTGTTCTTCTAATAAGTGAGGTTCCACAGGGCTGGTGCCCGGCTCTGTGCCTTGGCACCACGACCAGGACATGCTGCTCAGGGACCTTCTACTCCTGGAAGCACCTCTGCCTTTAAGTGTTGAACAGTAAAATAGCAATGCCCAGTAACAAATACCACCTGCAGTTTTAAAACCTGCTCTTAGAAGTGGTGCTGAGAACGGGTCCAGCTGCCTCTTGCTGGGGCCAGGCTCTAAGAAAGCCACCCTGGCAACACGGCGGGCCAGGCACTACGTGGTTACTGTAAACCCAGGCTTTCCCCCTGCCCCGCGCGGGCACCGCTGTAACGCCCCTTCCACGGGCCGCGTGCAGCGAACGCAACCCAACACTCACCCAGCCAGCGGGGCGAGTCCTGCAGGGAACGGGCGCTCGTGTGCGAGCAGCAGCAGCAGTTGCAACCTGCAGCTTCCAGCTCTTCCTCCTCCTCCTCCTCGCCGTCGGGCAGGGAGCCGGCTGTGATCCCCTCGAGCTCGCACAGCCGCTTGGGGGCACAGTCCAGGAGCCCCCGGAGGCACAAGGGCACCAGCACCTGGGGGCTTTTCTCTGCCGGGCTGGCAAGGATGTTCTCAATGCTGAACGAGCACTGCTGCTTCGGGCCTCTCCTGCCACCGCTGACGCCAGGTGCCGGCTCCGAAGTCATCCTGCGCTGGGAGCAGCGGCCGCAGGAACGGGCAGCGCGCGCTGAACGGCGCTGGCTCTCTAGGAATCAACGGTGGAGCGGGGTTTGGCAAGGAAAAAGACCTCTTACGCTCACGTAGCTTTTCAAGCAGAGCATCGAAGCCATCCAGAATCACTGGTTTGCCTTGGGGCTTGAAGTGACTGTCATTCCTGCACCTGAGTTTGTATTTTATATGCACCCTCATGCACACTTTTTGTTCATTCTAACCTAGCTGCTTTATGACTGAAGCCATCTTAAAGATATATATAGAGAGATATAATCCCTTTGGACAGAAAACCATAAACCCCTCTGTGAATAAAATAAATTCTAACTAATCTTGGCAGCTTTGTGAAGGGTTAGTGTGGATCTAAGATTTAGCTAATCCCACAGAAATGACTCAAGAAGGAAATCTGATTTCTCCATCTCGGGCATAGGTCTGAGGCGGTTATGATCTCCATTGTGCTGGAGCCTCCAATGCAAGGAAGGGGGAGGATAGCTGTTCCCAGCCTGGAAACCGACCGGAGGATTAACTCCTTAAAAGAAGCAAATTATCCCTTTCTCTGTCCAAATGAAAGCTTTCCCATCAAAAGAGACCTGTCATATCATACAATATGAGAGAGAAGGAGAGTTTAGCTTAATAAAAAATCATTTTTAATGCTAGCATAGCCTTTGGCTGCACCAGAACTCTCTGTGAAAGTTGATTTATTTTCTGCTTTGAGCATAGAAATCTTATTTTCCCTCCTTCCCCTTTCCCCCACCTCCATTGCTTTAATCACAGTAATAATACAGATGCTTTGCATGTGTCTAACATATGCTTTGTGAGGATTCAAAGCCCTTAACAAATTAGATTAGTGGCAGCTCACAGCACCTCTGTAACATAGATTAGTGGTGTCTAGTTGCATGCGCAGCCACCCACAAGGGGATCAGATCAGCTGTAGCCCTGCTCACAGTTACAGCAGAGTTTGCCAGGGGAGGGGACGAGCGGTGCCTCTGTGTGAGCGGCGACGGCGAGGCCTGGCAGTAGCTCGTGCAGGAAGGTGGCCTTGAAGCCAGGGCTAACACTGCAGGAAAACAGCATGGGCTATGAAGGAGAGCGCCGCTCGCTGTTCAGCAGGTCCAGAGCAGCCAGAAGGGGTGAAGGGTTTTTTTTTTTTCTTTCTTTTTTTTTTTTTTTTTTTAATTATTATTTCTCCTATCTCCTCCAGCTATTCTGATTTTGCAATGTAATTTATAACTATATTCAATAAATCTGTAAATATCTGCTGTAGACTTAAGGGCAAATGTCTTTGTAGCCTTGTGGTCTGTTCACTGCTACCTTGCTGACACAACCAGTGCCACTGGAGAACTGAGTTGGCACCAGAGAACTGAGTTTGCGCCGCTGGTCATTGCACGTTGCTCCCTGGCTTCCATGGAAATGCCCGAAACAGGGATGCAGGGGACGGATATGGGCCTGTCTCCGCTCTCCTGTGCACAGGGCCGGTCCAGGCTAGCAAGCTGGGATCAGACGGGCTGGGGACAAGCAGGATCCGTCCCTCTCTGCTCCCAGCTGCAATAACCTCACACCCCAAGCAGATTAATTCTCATTCCCCATCCATAACAAAAGCTGCCTTTCCCTGCTTCCCCTGCTTGCCCTGCCTTCGCGCTGCACATGCACTTAGCCTATTAGTATCTCTGCTGATTGCTTTCTTTCATTTGTCCCATACCTTTCACTTCAGAAAATGGACTGGTAATACTTCTTTTATCAAAGAATTATGGGATTTAGGACCCAGATCTTACAAAGAGACTTTTGATAGCTGCTGGTAATCAAATCCCAATCAGCAGACCCTTCTCTGCACCCTGTTACCACAGAGGAATAAAGGAAGGGGATTATTGATGTTCTGTTTACTGAGCCTCCAGGAGATAGGATCGCTGGGCTATTTCATGTTAGAAAAGGAAAGGAAAATAAAACAAGAAAGAAAAAAAATGCAGACAAGGGAGGACAATATAGATATAGATAAAAAAAGAAAGAAACAGGCTCTTATCATTTTCTTATTGGTTAAGGAGATTCCAAAGCCATTATAGAGGATTAGCAAAAAGGTTAATCTGCTTTAGCCGTTTGCTTGTCAAAAGTGAATTTCCAGGGTTTGAAAATCCTTCCTATGGTGAAACTGGAGAAAATCCCCCTCTGCCTCCCCTTCCCCTCCGCAGGCAGCGCAGGGCGGACAGAACAGGGCCCGCAAAGACCCTGAAAGGCACGAGCACCCCCACGACTCGGGCCTGGACATGCATCCCGCGGGCACTTGGTCCCTCCTTTACAGGTATAAAGTGGCCACGATGCTCAGGGTAGTGGAAGAGCAGCTGTGGGAGCGCGGACGTCCTCATGCTTTGCAAATTCAGGGGTGTTTTGCTACTTTTAAGGGTAGCACTGAGGGCAGAGCTGCACGTGCCAGCTAGATTTGGACTTCCAAGTTATTTCTACAACAGAACGGAGGGGGATGTGAACGGTGAATGCGGCTGGGAGCGCGGGCTGCCTGTGCCTGTCCCAAAGGCATCACGCGCCAGGACACGGGGCGCCCGCGCCAGGCTGGGACACGACCGCATCCCCGGTGACACCAGGAGCTACCCGGGCCTCCCGCTTGCACCCGGGGACGCACGGAGAACCCAACCCCAGCACCTCTGGAGAGCCGGGCCGGGGAGGAAAACGCCCGGCCGGCAGCAGCGGGGCCGCCGCAGCACGGGGGCTGCGGGCAGCCCGTTCGCGGGGAGCAGCGGGACGCGGCGCGGAGCAGCCCGCCGGGCCCCGGCAGCACTAGATGGGGCTGCTGAGCAGGCAGGGCGCGCTCCTGGACTCTATGGCCGGCGCCGCGCAGGCGGCGGGGCCATGGGCGCCGAGCG
>VZSV01000122.1:2440239-2453587 GCA_013398735.1 Nothocercus julius | reverse complement strand
ACCCCACGCAGAGCAGCCGCCACTGCAGCCCGGCCGCCGGCATCGCGCTGCCCCCAGACCCGGCTGGATCCCTGTCCTGACACAGCAAAGGGCTGCACGGGGAGGGACAGGGACGGACGGGGCGGGACGGAGGGACGGTGAGCTGCACCGCAGAGTCGCTGCTGGGCACCAGATGTTAATGCGGGTTAGGAGCACTGCATGACACTCGCGTGCAATTGCACCCAGCAGGAAGAGCAACAGGTGCGTGTGGCTTCACAGAAGGGGAAAAAAGAGAACTTTTTTTTTTTTGTTAAATGAGCCAGTAATCTGGATTGCCCAGGCCCTGGCTGCGTGGCGGGTGGCAAACACACGGTGCCAAGCCCAGCGCAACCTCCAGTTTCCTCTCGCAGCCGGTTAAGCCAAGGCGCGCGGAGGCAGCAGCTCCGCCGACAGCCTGCGAAGCGAGAAGGGGCTCGCAAGGGCAGGCAGGCGGCCCCGTCCCGCTGCCGGACTCCACCCGCGAACGCGGGGCCGAAGGCGGCTGCCGTTGGACAGGGACAGAGCCTGTCCCCCCACATCCCCATCCGTCCCCCCGGGCTTCTTCCCGGGCAGGGGGTTTAGCGCAGAGCAGAGGTGGCCGATCGGGGCTGCCTGGGGGGCAGGACAGGCCAGGGGACACGTGCCCGGCCTGCGGCCCGTCGGGGACGCTGCCCGCACCAGCACAGCTCCTGAAGCCGGACTGAGTTTATTCAAGTTGCAAATGTAAAACAGAATAATAATAATAATAATAAAAAAAAACTACAATCTTCACTAGCTTACAAGCAGAAAGCCCAAAAGTAAATAACCTCCCAGGCTTTGCCGCCTCCTTCACGCTCCCCAGCACTAGTGTTAAGGCTGCTTTTGTTACTGACAACACAGGAAAGAAACAGAAGATCCAGCCCCGGTTCTGCTCCCGGCGCCTTCTCCTTCTCCCAAGGGAAATTTTGGCACGAATGTGGAACAGGGGTGCTCCCAGCCCAGGGCATTGGGAGGGCTCTGCCCCCTCCGACCACAGTGCAAGTGTTAGAGGTCAGTGTAAGGCTCCGTAAGCTACTGGGAGCGCCTGGCGCGGCGCTCCGCCGGCACGGCACGGCATGCGGGGCGGCAGGAAGAGGGCAGCAGGAATGTGCAGAAGGAACAGCAGGGGCAGGAGGGGGCCCAGGGCGCCCGAGTCTGGGACACAGCGGTGCCTCCTCCCCGTGTCTCTGGTGCAAGTGTAAACATGAGGCGCTGCAGGGGCCTGGCTGGCACCACCAACCCACCCCTGGGGAAGGAAAAGCAAGGAGGGCCCATGCAGGTTTGGGCAGGGTCTGGCCAACAGCCTGAGGGGGCCGAGATGCTCCCGGCCACGGCAGAGCAGGGCCTGGCCGGGGAGAGCCCAGGCCCCATGGGCACCTGTGCCCTGAGGCGCTGGGGAAGGAGGCGTTTCCCGGGGGAGCCCCGGGGCTGCACGGGGGCTGCCGCTTCTCCCGGGAGCCTCCGGCGGCTGCCAAGCCCCTGCAGGGACAAGGTGCCCCCGGAGAGCTCAGGGGAGGCTCTCTGGCCACCCTGAAAACACGGGTCCCAGTGCAGCGCGAGCGGCGCTCCGGGGCGAACCCTCGCCATGAGCGCCTCGCTGGTGGGCACGGCGGACTCGGCGCGCCCCACGCGCCTGCCCACGGAGGCTGCTTAGGGGCAGGAAGCGCCGGGCTTGTCCGGGGCTGCCGCTTCCCTGGGGGGCGGGAAGTGGCTCGGCGCAGCGCCGGGCACCGGCGTGCTCGCAGACACCTCCTCCCTGCCCGCTCATTTCATCCCACAACTAATAATTTAAACCGCTGCACAATTCCTTCCTATAAATAGCGATCATCGGGTTTGGGAGGGGAGGGCTGGAGGGGCCGGGGGGCTTTTCCAGCCTGCACCCGCGCGCCGGGAGGCTGGGACCCGTGGCGGCGCCGGGGGCAGGTGCGCGCGGCTCCGCCGGCCTCGGTCGTTGCTCTCCTGCTGCGGCCTCGCGGTGGCGGAGGCAGCGCGGCCACCCGGGCCCGCCCCGGCCTCAGTCGGTTTTCCACACCTTGTTGAGGAACTTGACCACCTCGTCGTAGATGACGAAGACGATGGCCACGTCGAGGCAGACGCGGCCCAGGCGAGGCACCGTGCCCTTGTAGAACCTGCCGGGGAGAGCATGAGCCTCGTGCCCCCAGAGCTCCCCAACGCGCTCCCCTCGCAGCCCCCCAACGCCTGGGGCCGCCCCGCTCCTCTGCCCTCCGCCTGAGCCCCAGCTGCGAGCACTTACGCCAAGGGCCCCTCGTGTTTCATGATCTGGTAGGCACAGTCCCAGGTGCTTTTGTACTTGTGCGCTTCGAGCCCCTGTGAGAGAAGGAAGAGGGGTCAGAGATTCGGAGCCGGGAAGGGCCCAGGATGGATCTGGGGAGACACACAGGGAGCAAGAGGGAACTGATTCTGGCCACCGTTTTGGGATGCCAATCCCAAGCAGAGATGTATTCCGCATCCTCTGCCAAAGGCAGTGCCACTGCCGTTTGGACTAAACCAGTTCAGAGCTCCATGGGCCCAAAAGGACAGAGTCCACTGCTGCAAGACTCAGGGCCCTTCCCCAGGCTCTCATCTCTCCATTACACCTTCGGAATTCAGGTCCTGGAGCCCCAGACAGGGGCTGCTTGGGCGCAGCCCTCAAGAGCTGGCAGGGTCAGACACAGACCCAGAAAAAGCGCTTTGGGGCTCAAACCTCTCCCTTCTCCCACACCGTCCAGCTAAACACCCTGCAGGAGAGGGAAAGTAGGAGGTGATGGGGCTTCCACATCCACGGTGCTGCACCTGCATCCTGGTTTTCACCACGTCCAAGGGGGTGTTGCCAAAGACACTTGCAGCTCCTGCAAGGGCTCCAAAGACCCCGGTGACAAAGGGGTTGATGACCTTGTTGGGATCATCCCCTGCAAAAGAGGAGAGGGTAAGAAGGAGCGCAAGGCAAGGAGCAAAGCGCTGAGCACTAGCACATGGGGACACAACAACAAGCACGGCAGAAGTGATGGGAGCCCAAGAAGCCCGGCCCGAGTTTCGCTGGCCCAAGGACAGGGGCAGTGCTCTCCAGCAAGCGGGAGCCCCAGGCTGTCTGGAGAGACAGGAAGGCACGAGGGAGCCCCAGGAGAGCAGCCACTGGTTGCTGGAGGCCACAAGACACTCGCAGAGGGAGCAGGGCAAGCAGCAGCCCTGGGCGGCAGAGCAGGGAGCCACAGCTGAGCAGCATCGGGTGGCACCAGCCCTGGAGAGCCAAGGAAGACGGTGGTGCCAGGGCCCCATTTGGGGGGTACAGGAGGGTGATGCTCCAGCTGGGAGCCCTAGCACCGGCCCAGCTCGGCCCCGTGAGCTGGGGACACCCCTTCCCCTGGCCATTATCTGCCTCCCCTTCACAAAAGGCCAAGAGGAGAAGATGCTTTGGTGGAAACTCCAACCGTGTTCCCAGCAGATGGGCTCAGGTTGCTGGTGGGGACAACCAGGGTGGCCTGTGGGAGGCAGGGCTGAGGGGACGGAAGCTCAGTACCTTTGTACCAGTTCTTGAGGGATGTCATGACGAAGAAACGAATGGCCTGGTTGGAACCTTGCTTGAGGACGGTCGCAGTTAAGCCCTGGTAGGTCCCCTTCAGCCCTGCAGCAAAGGAGGGTGTCCGAGGGGAGCTCCAGCCTCGAGCCCATCATGACTCCAGGTGCCCTGTCCTGATGGGG
The DNA here is from genome assembly GCA_013398735.1 of Nothocercus julius. Taxonomy (NCBI): domain Eukaryota; kingdom Metazoa; phylum Chordata; class Aves; order Tinamiformes; family Tinamidae; genus Nothocercus; species Nothocercus julius. Next base: position 2,449,852 of record VZSV01000122.1, on the reverse strand, counting down.
TCCCACGTGGCACCGCCATGTCCTCGGATGGACATGAAACCTCCTTGTCAGCCTCCCCGCACTGCCAGGCTACTCACACCCGGGTTGGAGCAGGGACAGCTTCGTGTTGCAGGGTCGCCCCTTGGGATGTGGCTCCCGGCCCGGTGGTCAGGGACCGTCACCCGCCCCCTGCTCCCGCCCCACAGCTCAGGGGCACCCGGGGACATGGCTCCCCAGGGACTCACCCTGTTCCCGGACGATCTCCCTCACGCCGTGGAAGAAGCCGCGGTACTTCGGTTGAGGGGAGCACTGGTCGTGGATGAACTTCACCTGCAGGGAGACAAGACGTTGGTCCCAGCGGAGGGGAGAGGAGAAGCGTCTCTGCTCTGAAGAGGCTGCCTCCCGCCTCTGGCTTTGCTCTGAAGACAGTTTTGAAACCAGTGAAACCTGCAGGACTGGAAACAGAGGCCAAGAGGATCACATGCATGTGTGAAGTGGGAGCAGAGACACGGGAGGCAAGGGACAGCCCCACCAGGCCGGGCAGGCCCGCGGCTCCCCTCGTGTTCCCGGGGACCCACCACGCGGGGGCACCCGAACCCAGCAGATCCACCCCAAGCCCCAGGCTGGTTTCTCTGGGCAGGGGCGGGAGAAATGCCAGAGCAGCATCCCAACACAGGACCCCTCCAGCTCCCTGGCCAAGAGGGCTGGCAAGTGCCGAGGGGACCCCTCGGGTCAGGGCAGCTGCTCTTGCTCCTACCTTTACGGTTTCCATGGGACACACGACCACCACAGCCTCGGCCACGCCGGCGCCCAGCCCGCACACGAGGCCCCGCGTGCTGTCCAGCTTGCCCTGCTCATCTCTCATCTGGTTGCTGAGGAACTCAAACATGCCAAACCTGCGGAGGAGGACGCAGTGCCAACCCCTACACCGGGCACGGGTTGATGATGTGCCCAGAGCTGCCGGCGGGCAGCTCCCAGTACCCCGGCTCGGGGCGTCGCTGCCAGGACCCGGCAGCCACGTGTTGCTGCAGGGGACAGCGGGGCTGCTCTTGCCAGGTCCAGCGACTGCCCCTCCTGACTCACTGCAACGTGAGAGGACAAGCAGGGATCCACAGACACTCACCCGCCACCGCCCAGGAAAAACCCCTTGCATGGCAACGGGATGAGGGAGGGCTGGAATGACTCACTTCCCTGCGCGGTGGCCCCGCAGGACCAGAAATCCCACCACAGAAGCCAGGGCTTCCTGCGGACACTGCACTAAAAACCAGCCAGCTCTGACAAGGAGCAGCCCAAGACACTGGGGACAAACCTGCCCACCTTGAGCAGGCCTGAAACCGCTTGGGACCCCTGTGCTCCCCAGAGCTCCCTGCTGCCGCGGCACTGCACACGGTGCGATGGGCACGGATCCTGCTCCACTGCCCCACGCAGGACATGCCGCTGGCAGGGCCGACATGGTCACAGTCCCCCCAGGCAGGAGAGCTGCTGGCGACGGCCCCGGGGGCCTCCCGCCCTTCCCCGCAGGGGACACCTACCTCACAGCAGCCTTAGGGATGGAGCCGTACACCAGCGAGCTGAGCCCCCGGTAGAGCCCGCGGACGCCGTGGTCACGGACCGTCTGCTTCACGCAGTCACCTGGGGCAGAGCACACGAGTGGAGGCGTCACCCAACACGCGAGCTCTGCTCGCCCCTTGCTTTGTGGGGGCACGAGACCCGGGAGGCAAGACCTTGGTGCCTGTGACTGCACCAAGACGCCCCCAGCCGAGCAGCCCGCGACGCCCGGGCTCTGCACTCACCGATGCCCTTGTAGCGGGGAGGATTCGCTTTCTCATCCAGCTGCAGCTGCGTCTTCACATACTCGGTGGGGAACGTAATGCAGATCTCGATGCCTCCCGCGAGGCCGCCTGGAAGAGAGCGCAGGGGACACCCGGGTCATGGCTGTGCCCTGCAGCCCAGGCCCAGCTCAGACAGACACACTGCAGCTCCGTGACTCCCAGGAAGGGCCAGGTTTCCATGAGCAGGGAGCAAATGAGCCTTTTGCTTGGGAACTGCTCCTTTAGCTGCTTCCACATTTCCTGGCAGGATCCTGTGCTCCACTCAGCTGCAGGTGAGTGAATGGATGAGGGATGGGAAAGGGCAAGATGCTGGATCCGCAGCAGCAATTTCCGAGTCCCTCGGAAAGGCGCCTCTGCCCCGGTCGTAGCCCCACCAGCACGGAGCCGACGCGGGGATTTACAAACGGGACGACAAGGAAGGGCCTGCCAGGGCCACACATGCACCTCCCACCCCCAAATCCTGCTCCTACCGCAACGCCCGTCACTCACCCCACACCGGGCAGCACTTGCCCCACGTCCAGGCACAGCAGGACCAGGACAGCGCGGGGGCTGCTGCCCCGGGAGCAGCCCATTTGCAGAGCCTCCACTTTGCAATTACAATCAGCCCCATCCCGCGCCCTGCAAGAGCTCGCGCGCACACGGCGAAGCTGCCGGGCCCTGATTGCAGCAGAGCTGCTGCTGGCACTGGTGCGGCTGGCTCACGGCGCTCCGGAGAGCAGCGGCAGCAGTAGCTCGGGGCTGCTGAGCTCTGCCCGCTGCAGCCGCCGAGGACGTGGCGGCACCTTCAGCCCCGGCTTGGCTGCCCACCGGCGCCTGGCGGAACCACCTCTCCAAGGCAGGACTCATGCTGGAAGCGTTGCAGATCAGAGGAGGAAAAGGGGAAAAAAAGAGCTTTTTATAACGGTCTTTGCATCGGGAGACAAAGCACGTGAAGCGTTTGCTTTGGCTGAGCCACTGCCCAGCACACCCAGAGTGACGGTAACAGCCACCGTCTTCCTCCCTGCGCTCCTCTTCCACTCCCACTGGCCACGGCCCCGGGCGGGACCTCCCACCTCGTGGCTGCTGGTGCAGGGAGATGCTCCAGCCATGGGGACAGGGCTGGCCCCTGGTCCTGCTAGGAGCTACCGATGGAGCAAAGCCGGGCGGGCAGAAGCTGTGGGAGGCCGGGCCTCCCTCCGGCCGCTGCGCTGAGCCGCTTTGCGGCGCCTTGTGCGCCACAGCCCGGAGGTGACGCAGCTGCGGCGCATCCTGCCGCGCGCTGTTATCAGCGCTGCCCCAGCTCCTGCACCAGGGCACTGAAGAGCAAAGTTTCTCCCATGGCGTTTCCCTTTTGGTAGCAGCACCAGCCCTCCAAGCTCGCGAGAAGGACCCACGGCCTCTCGAGGGCGGCTCACAGGTGGACACTGCGGATGCTCTCCAGGCACTGACTGCTCTTCCTGGCTCCAAAACATCCCCAACAGGCAGCCACCCCATAGCGCGCTTTGTCCGGACCTCAGGAAGACCCCCTGGTTTGTCCCTTGGAAAAGAAACATCCTCCCTGCGCTCCCGCCCTCTCTGGCCAGGACTCACCTCCGCGCGGCCCTGTCCTGCTCTGTCCCGAGACACCAGAGCCGGGACACTGGCCCCAGTGTGGGACAGGGCGGCACGGGGGCCTCCTGCTGCCCTTCCTGGCCCCGTGGGCAGAGAGGTGCCCGACAGCAGCGCCCGGGGCCCCCCATCTCGCTTGGCTTCAGCAGCGCGAGGGGAAGGCGCAATGAGCACTGCAGGAGCGGCAGCCACGGCGCTCCCTGTCCCGCCGGGCGCCCACGCGACGGCGCCAGCGCGGCCGGGGCCCTCCAACGCCTCCCTGGCACCGCAGCTTTCCAGTTGTGAATGCTCGGGGAGCCATAAATCATCTGTTCCCACTCAGGGCGCTGCTCCTGCCCCCAGGCCAGGTGACAGTGAAGGGCAGCCGCGGGGCAGAGCTCCGGCAGGCGCCCGGGCCGCCGCTTTTAGCCATTTCTCAGTGCATCTCCTGCGCTCACTTCATGGCCACCAGTTCAACATGGGGGTAACTTGTGCGGCTGCAACTGTCCAGATTCTGGTCCTGCTACCAGTGCCAGCACAGGGGGCTGCCCCTCTTGGGGCAGAAGGAGCCGCTCTGCTCCTGCGCATGGAGCCAAGCCGCACTCCCAGTCCCAAAGGGATCCTGGAAGCTGGGGCTGGGATGCAGCCCGGGCAGACGCTTCACCCCCCAGGGTCCGTGGTTTGCACCAGAGCTCGGGAGCCGGAGCAGGGCACGTTTTGGCACCGGTTGCAGCGCCCGGGCCCAGGCTGCTGCTCCTCCCCTTGCTCCTGTCACTGCTGAGCAGCACCTCCCACGGCCAAACATCGGGAAAACATCTGAAGCGCAAACAGAAGCCCAGGGAAAAACAGCACCTGGGGTCAAGGCAGGTCCAGGGAACAGCAGAGGCAACAGGGAGAGCAGGATGCTGCCCGTGGCCCTGCCCTGCAGCTCCAGCACATCATCCCAGCAGCCACGTGGGATAAGGATGCGCGTTGGGCTGGGGGCAGTGGCAGGGATGCTCTGTGCCCCCTTCTGCGGCTGCCTGGAAACAGTGGGTCAAAGACCCCGCGGCTGCTTGTGCATGAACAAAACAGGGGGCAGGCGAGGGGGGCGCTCCGGGGAAACGCAGCCCCAGGAGGAGCGGAGCCCGGCTCCGCAGGGGGACGCGGTGCCGGAGGGGCAGCTCCCCCCCTGCCCCAGGGGCTGCCCAGCATGTGGCAGTGGGGCCAGGTCCCAGATCCCACAGGAAGGGGCCAAGCAGGGACTTGAGAGGCACCTAGCCTTTAGGTAGCTTTAGGTAGCTTTCTCCAGTCTCCTCTCCCTGCAGACACAGGGTGGCAGAGGTCACCCACCACCCAGCCCCTTTCTCCCTGGAACGGGGCTGATGAAAGCACCATCTCCCTCTGCCGTTTTATTCCAAGAAAACCTCCTTCTATGCAAATAAAGTGCTCCATTCCCTAGGGGGCGGGCGAGCCGTGGCTCCTTGCGGAGCACCTCCCTTGCCCGGACAGCAACCTGTTTACCCGGACTTTAACCGGCAGCTTTAGCTCTTGCAACACTGCTGAGTCAGCATGAGCAGCCAGCGCCGAGCGCTTAGGAGGTGAAAGAGCACGAGAGACAGCGGAGGCACAAGCCGGAGCCAAGGCTCGCAGTGCACAGAGCCAGGACGTCCTTCAGCAAAGGTCGCGCTCTCCGGCGCGCTGGCCTTGGGAGGGAACACGGATCTTCCCTGGATGGCTCCAGCAAAGCGCTCCCCAGCCACAGACTTGTCCCCTGCATGCAGGGAGCCTTTGAGCACCCCTGCTGCAGCTCTGGCGGCGGGCATGGGAGAGCAGGGAAAAATGAGCATTTGTGAGACAACAACCGCCTTTGTTTTTGCAGAAGAGGTTTCAGCCCCGCTGGGGGCCGGCCAGCAGTTACGCGGGAACGCGGCGCAGCTCTAACCCTCGCGCCGGAGAGAAGGGCAGGACGGGGACAGCGCGAGGGCACCGGCCCCGTGACCCCTCTGCCCTGCGGGGGTGCCCGGCCGCGGTCCTGCCGTCCGGGACCTTGCCTGCTCCCAGCGGAGGAGCCGCGGTCCCGGGGCTCTCATGGAAAGTGGGTGCCTGGAGCCAGCTCAGCCTCCTCCTTTCAAGGGCCTGATTTCCATTCAAAACGCTCCTTTCAAGTTCAGGTTTCACAGGATCCTCTCATCAGGCCCGCGGGATTACTCCAGAGGGGCAGGAAGGAGCACAGCAGAGCTCCGACTGCAGCAGGGGGAGGAAGGCAGCGCCGACCAGCACCTGAAATGCCCCTCATGCGGGCACTGGGCTCCAGCTCAGCCTCTCAGCTCTCCTCATCCCCTCTCCCTGCTGCAGGGCGACTTGGCCCTCTCCAGGGCCCACCTGCACCAGCCCCACTGTGCTGGGGCCATCACCACTTAGTGTAATTAAGCTAAAGAGGACTAATTAATTAGGCAAAGCAGTGGAGAAATCGCAGCCTTTCTCCAGCAGTGAAACCGGTTTAACAGGCTCCCCCCCTTCCCTGTCCCCTTGTTGTGAAACAGGATCAGGGAAGGAGCCTGGCCCGGCACCTGGGACACTCCTGCCTCAGAGAGCTGCCCTCGGGTGCCGGCACCGCTCGGATCCCTCCCGGGCTGCCCTGCCAATGCATCCCATGAACTGAGCAGCTCCCTTGCTTTCCCTTTCCATCTTTCGCTTGGAGGAAACCACCATGGAAAGAGCCCCAGAACGGCACGGAGGATGGCAAGGCTGCAGTCACAACACAGGCGCTGCCCTGGAATCCTGCACTGCTGTTAGGAGCGGAGCTAAAAACAAGCACCCTGCAACGGGTCCTCTCTACTCAGAAAACACCCGTGCGCAGCACAGGAGACATCCAGGACCTGGCACGCGTCCCACATGGGGCAAGGCCAGCAGGGAGCACGGGGTTCATCGGTAAATACCTACGTGGCCACGTTTGTTATGGCAACGCGCTGCGACCAGGCCGGCCAGCCCGATAGCCCCTCGGGGATGCACTGAACTACAAACACGAAATGTGCCTCTGTACCCAGGGCTGCTGCGTGGGCAAACAGCCCTGTGCAAACAGCGCTGCGATAATACTGTGGACCAGGATGGAGAAATTTGTCCCTAATCTTACTGGAACTGTCCTGTTTCAATAGGCTGTTCTTCCACAACTCCTCCTGGAAAATAACGGGGAACGGTACAGCTGAAGTATAGGGGCTCCTGGCACAACCTGTTCCCACAGGAGCTACCGACCAGCATCCTCCTCCCTGCACACCAAGCTCCATGGCTCTGTGCAGGTGGAGGATGGTAAAAATACCTTAAAAATGGCTAAAAACACCTTGGCTAATTCACAGCACCAAATGCCAGGTTCTAGGAGCTTTCGTTTCAGAGCAATTTGTTGGTCATTTGAAGCAAAACATCTAAAGACTTTGACTTGGCTCAGACACATCAGTGGGTACCGGGCTGGGGGGGGAGAAGACAGCTGGGGCGGGATGGTTCAAGGCACCGGAGCACAGCGAGAGAAACAGGCAGCAAAACCCATCTCCTGCTGACAGGAGATGGCCCCGAGGCCACGGCGGGGTCGGCAGGGCAGGGACTGGGCCTTGGCACCGCCTCGCAGGGCCGCTGCAGCAGCCCCGGGCAGTCAGCGCCGCGCTCACCACTCCGAGGAAGACGGATGGCTCTTCCTGATCATGTGCGTCAGCCAAGGCAAAACAGCACTCTGCGGAATGCCAAGCAGGGCAGACACCTGAAAAATCTCATAAATGCACACTTCAAGACTTGGGCTTAACCCCAGCTCACCCAGAATCAGTTCAGACTGAAGAAGCAGAGCAGCTCAATGCTGTCTTGGGCTTTGACAGAGTCCTTCCCTCCAAAGTCTCCAAGGTCTCCAATGACTGTCTGAGGAGGCACCTCCAGCAGCCAGATCTCCAGGGGACTCCTCAGCCCGGCAGGATACACAAAGGACCAGCAGAGCCAGCAAGATCGGTTCCCTCTACCCTCACAGATCCTTCCCATGGTCCTCAGGAGGAAATGCTGCACTGGCCCCACTATCTGGGCCTCAGATTTAGTACCGAAGTGTGCGTGTGGGGAACATCTGCTCTTCAGCAAGCCCCAGACATCCACGTCTCTACAGCAGAAGGCACCAGTGAACACACAGGACCTGTGGCCATTCCCAACCTCCCTTGCTGCTCCCTGGCAGCCCCGAGGGACTTGGCACATTTGAGAAAGAAGCAATTGGGAAAGGAGCAAGGATCTGTGGGGAGCAAGTTGTAGCTTCCAGACCTAGCTCTTGAGTTCCCTGTTGTGTAAAAACAAGGTTTCCTAAGAAAGATCATATCAAGAGATTAGCACAAAAGAAGAGTTCAAATTACTGCATTCTTTCCCAAGTGGTCCCAGGCTGCCCACTAAAGGGGTGTGCTGGGGGCCCAAGGCAATGGCCCTTCTCACTCCCGCCCAGTGCTTGTGGTGGCACCATGAACGGCACTGCCACTTCCAGTGGCGCTCAGCACATCTGGCAAACATTACAGCAACAGCCGCAACCACCAGCTCCTTCCAAATGGGGAGCCGCGTAGGAAGCGCTCAGGACTGCTGTGTCCCTGGCCAGGGAAGGTTGTGTGTGGGCAGGAAGGGTCTTGGTGCAGCAGCCCACGGCCCGGGGGGGCTCAGCGGTGCCATGCATGAGCGTGAGCAGAGCCCAGGCCTCAAGGCTGGCTAAAAGCAGAGCAAGGCTGTACTTAAGCCTGGCCAGGGCAGGCGAAGCCTCTCATCAGGCAGCCTCTGCTAACCCGGCGTGCTCCCTGCGAGGAGGGCCGGGGGCGTTCGCCTTCCGCAGCCAGGCCTGGAGCCACCACACAGGGCTCTGAACAGTCCTCTGTGAGCTAAACTGACCTAAAACGCACCACGCAGCCCAAGAACCAAGCCAGGAGACCTCTGGGGAAGGTAAAGAGATATCTGTTATGCACGGCAGCACAAAGCCGGTCATTGTGCTTGCAAGTCAGCTTTTTAAACCAAGCTTAAACCCAGGAAGGTTATGGTGAACCTTCATGTCCGACAGCTGTGCTGTTCCTGATCCAGTATCAGGACCCCAAACCAACTTCAGGGTATCAGCTCAGTGCTGGGAGCTCCCTCTATTTCAGGGGAAATCCCAGAGTAAAACAAGGGACAGACACCACCAGGCGCTTCCCTGCTCAGAGGGGCAGAACGGAGATGTCCCTGAGCACAGCACGTCTGACACCAAGTGCAGACAGCGCTGCCCGTGCAGGCGCCAGGACGGGCACTGTGCTCGGCTGCGCTTGCCAGCAGCGCTCGCGGAGGAGGCACCACGAGCTGAACCGCTGCCCTGGCACACGATGCCAAGCCCCAAGCTGGACAAATACAAACCCATTTGCAAATTACTTTTGACTTTTCCTTCGTCTCTCGTGACAACTGGAGGAGGGGAGCTCCCAGCAGCGAGGGCTCCACTCGACCTCTGTGGGAATGCCGAACCCACTCTCGCCTGGCAGCGGACGCCCGTCCATGGCGTGACGGCAGCTGGGGATTTAACCCCCCCAGTACAACACGGACAGGGCAGCTTGAATGCTACAGAGCAGGATTAGCCCACTCGGACGCCTCCAGCTCTCCAGACACAGGCTTTAGAGCACAGGCACCCGATGGCAGACAGAGAGATGCCCAAGAACCCCCAAGAACGTCAGCAAACACCTTCAAGTGAGCAGGACATCCACAAACTGCCGTTTCCCCCAGAGCGGGGTGGCTGGGACTCAGGGAGTTAACACCAGCTCTCTCCCACTTGGGTGGCTCTTTAATACAATTAGATGGCACAGAAGCTCGCCGGGACTTCTGCCCATTAACCAATTACACTGATGTGCTGCAGACGAGGAGAGGACCAGCATCTCAATAGGGTGCTGCTTCCCCCGCCGCAGCCTCACACGGCCCAGCGAGGGCTCCCCGGCGCGCGGCCACACGCTGCTCACCGCGGCTCCCGGCGGCGGCTGCGGCCACCACGTCCCCTTGTCCCGGTCGGGTCCCCTGCAGACGCTGGCGGGGCACGGGCAGCCCCGGTGCCGCAGCCTCCTCTCCCACGAGCTAACGGGCAACCTGCAGGCGCCACGCGGGCGCTGCCAGCGCCTCCCGGTGCTCCCAGCGCAGGCGGGGAGCTGGAGGGGACAGGGGGGAGTGACAGAGAGCAAGTCCCGCCTTGTGCCCCGCGTGGATCCCCCCCACGGGGAAGGCGCAGCCCGGACGGGGCTCGGCGG
>VZSV01000122.1:2402765-2430352 GCA_013398735.1 Nothocercus julius | reverse complement strand
ACCTGGTTTGCATAATGCTAATAATCTATTAGACTGAAAGTCTTAGCTTCTGAACCTGTGCAATACTCACTTTGGTAAGGTACTCTCTCATCACTTGGATGAAATAAGGCATTGCAAAGTCCATGATGTTATGCCTCCATGCCAACTCGAGCACTACATCTGGGTGCAGCAAGTCATAACATGTGAAGAGGCAGGCTGCAAAGCACTCCTGCTTGCCTTCTTCCAGGAACCACTGAAGCAGCTTCTCAGCTAGTTCTGCATCTTTGGATTCTGCAGCATACTGCATGGCATCCTAAAGAAGGGAACAACAGTTAAGTATGACCCTTGCCTGTCACCTCCTTGCTCTTTATCTTGGGCATTTAATTGCACTGGATTTCACTTCACCAATGATCTAGCACTTCACTGGATTTCATCCAGTTCTAAGGAAACTTACGCTTCGTAGCTCAGATGCTTCTAGTAAACCTCCCTACCCATTTTTTTTTTTTTTTTTTTTTTTTGAAAACAAACAAACAAAAAGAAACAAAACAAAAAACAAAGGGAGGAAGCTTTAACTCACCTTATACAGACGATCCTTTTTGCATAGCTCCACACTTTGCTTCCAGCGGTTATTACCCTTATACAAGTATGCTGCAATACGCCTAAATTCAATCAGTTCATGTTTTTCCAGGCGCTGAGCCAACGTTATGTTATCAAAGTTGTCATAGGCATCAATGGAAGCTCTCAAACCCTATTTTAAAAAAGATCATTAAACATGCATCAAGATGATAGTAGGTGAAAACTACAGCAGAGAAACATCCAAGCACAGTACACAAGAGTTTGGGTTCTGACAGCTACATGTTAAAGCTATATGTTGTTTGACCTGCACATTTGATGCATCAATCCAAGAGGCTTTGGACAGGACAAAACACTATCTGGTCACACTAACCTCACTTGTCGTAATTGTAAAGCTAATCCTTTAGAAGCCAGAGAGGATAGCTTCCAAACAGAAGTCAATGAGATAATACAGAGTAACACAGAAGTAAGTTTGTTTATAAAAAAGTGTTGACCACTGTGGAATACCTGCTTGATATTTACCTTTAATGAGGCTTTTTTGTTCAAGATAACAACTGTGTTATCTGCTTGTTTCCACTCATCACACTAGGACCCAAGCCCTCCATGCCCTAAAAACCCTTTGATCACACTCTGCACCACAGAAATTCCCTTCCGCTGAAGGGTCTTACACACTGTGCCAGCTTTGGGCAGTGCTCACCTGGTAGTCCTCCTCCTCTGTTAGGAGATTGTTTAGAGCTTCATTAACTCCTTTGTTGTTGTGGTTCTGGACCGAACGCAGATAAGGCTTTACTAGAAGTAGCTGATTAACCTGTAATTTAGATGTTTTCAGTGTGAGTAAGTATAGTAATTCAAACACTCGGCACTACTGAAGCGGTTATAACTCTTGTAACGGTAAGTGCTTGCTGTCAGTACCCTTCAGTAAGCTATTCTACATGCCCAAGAGTACAACAGCATAGTTGGCCTAGGATACTGCTACCTCTTTCAGCATCTTCAACATCAAAAGCCACCTGACAGAGGTCAATCTGTTTCTCCAGCCAGAGAGTAAAATGTATTAACCTGCATGAGAGGATTTCTTGTTCATTGACACTGCCTGCCCCAAACCCACCTTTGAGAAAAAATTGACTGTCCTGGTGTGATCCAGCCGTGGAGATAATACGAGCAGAAGATCATTGATCAGCAAAGGTTTGTAGTCCAAGTAGAACTGCAAGGCCTTGTAGTACAGCTCCACATTGGCCACCTGTACGGTTAGACATTTACTTAGTACTTCAAACACAGACAAGTCTAAGGTGCTTAGATTAGATCGCAACTCACACCGCAGCTTAATCCGATTCTTAAACAAAAGCTGAAGCTTTACTCTAAAGCACAGAAGCTTAACACATTTATTTCTCATATGGAATTCTTGTTCTGCATTAAGACTGCTCCTAAAAAACAATTTAAACCCATCCAGTTAAGAGATTCTGGCACAGTACGCCCACTAGTATTAGAGGTAACTGACTATTTGTTGAACTCCTAAAGCCAGCAAAACTTCTAGTCTTGCACTTTGAGCTGTTGTCATCTTGTAGCTCATAAGATCAGTAAGATTCCAAAATGTAAACAAGTTTCTGTCAAACTTATTCATCAAATCACTATTCTCCATCGTGTACCTGGGACAGACTGGGCTAATTCTTCCATTGAAATAATTAGAAGCATTTCCAAAGATGTTTCAAGAGCTGTTACAGCTTGGGACTAAGACAGCAATGAGCTCAAAAGGTATTAAGGAGGTTACACCTCTTGCTTGTGACCTATGATCAGTCCCTGAAAACATTTTGCCACCGTTGAGTTTATCATACAACAGAAAACAAATGGTCCAAGCTCAGATTTTAATTCTTGTGTTACACCTATTGACAAGTTCTAAGTTTAGCAGAAAAATTGGCAGTAGTTTAAGCAAACTCATTTTCTAAAAGGGAGTTCTGTTGTGCATTTTTGCCTTTGTCCTTAAAGGAAGAAAACAAAGACACAACACACGCCACAGCTTTCTGCAGCTGGTTCAGATCAGCTCAACCAGACACTTACCTTGGCAATTATGTCTTTAAACTGCCCTTCTTTCCAGGCATCAGTGGGATGATTCATCATTGTAATTATTGCATTGTCATATTCCTCATATTTGTCATACAGAAATACAAGCTCTGCCCACAGATGAGCCTGTTCTGCAGCTCTGAGCACCTGATAAGACACGGGATCAGTCAGCTTTGTTCAATGACAGTTTCTCCACTACACTTGCCAACTAGTCCAACTACCTTGCTGCATACCTTTGGAATATTAACTCTAGACCAGAAGAGTTCCAGATGTTCCCTCATTTTTTGAGGCTTGAATTTGGAGTACAAGATGGCCAGTTCAGTAAACATTCCCATGTGAGCACGTTCTAGACCCAAAGCAGCTTCCAAAAGGGCAATCAATTCTTCAAAGTAGCCACGATCCTGGATGTTAGGAAGAGAAGGATTAATCTCAAAAATCACAACCAACTTGCACTTAAAGCATTCTAAAGAGTATATTTATTTGAATAGAAAACCTTGTTGAACTTAACATCTTAATCTTGCAAGACTCTGGATTCCAATAAAATAATAGAATAGTAAAACAAGAGAAAGTAAATGCTATCACACTCCCCTTTACTATGAAAAACATTTGAATACAACTAGTAAGAAATGGAGATTGAATAATGAATCCAATTCATTTCAGTAGCCCTCCAGCATCAGCCTTACAGGGCATCTGGTTTCAGCTATGACCAGTTAGCTTTAGACAGCACGCTTGTATCCACTAATAAATTGTTCTGAGACATCGACAATGATCTTACCTGATAATAACTAATCAGCTCTTCAAGTTCATCCGCATGGATTACTATGTGTAAACCACAGATCTGTGCCAAGCGGAATTCCTTTCCATCCACACAGGCAAAACAGACCTACAACGAGAGCTGGCAAATAAGTCCGTTCACAGGAGAACACTGCAATGCTTAGTCTGTTGCCTTATATTAAGGGAAAGGAAGCTCGTTAGTAAAACTTCACCAAATTCAAGGATTATGTACATTTCCAAATGGGCATTACTATAACGCTTGTTCTAGAATCACAACCTCTGCTATTTGTTTTACAGTGTTCTGATATAAAGCTTTATAAGATAACAGTTTATAGAACAAACATGTTCTACAGTCAGAAACAGCTAGCAAGCTGCTATCTGGTCTCAATAATCAGTCTCAATTCCTACATTACTTACAGAGCAAAGGAGTTCAACGCTCAAAAGCAATATACTTGAGAACAACACCAGAGCACGTTCTGCAGAACATTAAATACGAGCTTAGGTTACCTCCTTCCACGTCCTGGTGCTATTGGCTTTGCGGCCACTGTCCACCGCCGCCTGGTACTCTCCGAGGTGCACCAACGTAGATGCCAGGCGAGCAAAGTTAGACACATTGTTATAGAGCAGCTTTGCTGCTTCATACATCCCCTCTTCATAACAGCGATCTCCAACCTGGATTAGAAACCCAATGTAAAAAAGAATAAGAGCAAGAACCAAGAATCAGCCAGCTTTGGGAAGCTAATCACGCACTAAAAGTGTGATCAAGACATACCTGCTGTATGTGGGCATTATTAGGGCCACTAATAAACTCTTCCAGTTCTGAGAGACGATTGGTTTTTGCCAAAGCAAAAATAAGTTCAGTCTCTACATAAGACTCTCTAGCCTTCTTCCTAGCCATCTGTAAAAATTTGACTAGGTCCTCCCAGTTATCTAGAAGAAAGAAGAAATATTTAGGATATTCTATTTAGCCATTCTGTGCTGGTCTCCTCACTCACCTTAGAAAGAGCTTTGGCTAGCTCACTCAGATTTCCTCCTTCATGCTACTAAATCATGCTCATCTGAACTAGAAAACTCCTTACTTAAGAAGACAGTCACCTTCACGTGAAGTTTAGATTTGTTTGTCCTCCTGCTCAAGGTAGATTCAATAACCCAGCTCAAGTCCAAGTAATTTAAGCTTGAGGATGTTTTGTCTTACCATTTTTATTAGCTGCTTGAACAACTTCCATGTAGGCAGATGGATCATCTGCCTTTATATAGGAGTCAATGGCTTCTTTCACTAAATCCTTCTGAAGCTGTGCTCTAGCTAACTGGCTCCACACTGCCGGTTCATTGCATCTCTCTGCAAATTCATAGGCACGGTCCAAATTGCCAACGTGTTCAATCAGCACCTGTTTTAAATGGAAGTTGCAAGTTAAAAATAAAAGTTATAATACTGCCTTCTAACTGAACTCTACCTTTGAAAGCACAGGTGTTACTATACAAGAAATATCAAGGTAACTGCTTTTAGAAGAGTCCTTTCATCCCAGGGGACTGCCAGAATGAAACTCTTGTCACTACAGCTTCTTCCCTGCCTCACAAGGCAGGTCAATATTCTGACCTCAAGACGACAGGCTTGTGTTTACTTCTGCCTCTTTCAGTAATCAGTCTCCAAGCTAGTCGCTCTGAACAACACTCAGTGCACACGCATCAAGTTGTTTCAATACACACTGAAATCTTTTGGTGCCTTTACAGAGAAGTCTCTATTTTGAGTCTATACTGCTAGTCTTTACGCCCATTTCTCCCAACTTGATAGCACTCAGGAACTGTTCTCTTAAATCTCTCTCACATAGCAGTTGCACTGGTTCTTCAGGAGTAACAACACGCTTGCTCCCCATTCTCTTTACTACTAGCATTCTATACCTTTGTGCAGAACTATTCCTCACCTGGATGGCAGAAGTATTAACATCAAATTTTCTGAAAATAGCAAAAGCTTCTTCATACAGCTCATTGCTGATGGCAATATTCGCAATATCTGGGGCATCATAGTTATCGAGTCGATTGATGTATTCCATGACACGAGTGCGGTCAGCCTTAATGGCAGTCAGGATCAGCAAGTTCTGGAGATTCCTTTGGTGAACAAGATGCATTTATAAGCAAGTATAACTATGACCTACTTAAAATGACATATATTGTACATACAGCAAGAGCTGCAGGCACTTGCTTGTTATGGCTAACAGATTGCTCTCAAACTCAAGTTGCTGAGTGCTGCTATTTGCCCTCAGTAAGGAAATGGCTTGTCAGTACCAGTATTCTTTCCTTTCAACACATCACTGTAAAGGGAATAGCATGAACCACTTCTGCTCTTGGAAGAGCGCTCCTCAATTCTGCTTTCTCATCTGACTGCATACAGCTACTTTTCATAGTGCTCAGGTCACAGAACCAATAGACACAAGAAGATCTCGGGCCACATCATGATCTAAACAGACGCTGAATAGACAAACTTTGTGGGCACAGCTTTCCTCTTACCTGTGTTCACTGAATACAGAATTATCCAAGACAATCTTTTCCAATAACTCAATCAATTCATTAGGCAGGTCAGCAGTCATGAAAGCCTTCACAGTGACAGAAACTTCTTCTGGGTCCTGTGTCTCTGATAAAGCTGTCTGGACAACCTAAAATTCAGACAGAATTAAGTGTTTGTCCCAAATATGACAGTTGCTGACCCATTCCGGCAAGCTATCAATTAAGGCTTCAAAATCTCAAAAGCAAAAGCTCTTTAAAGAATTTTTATAATGCAAAAGCATTCATAGTCAAGACAGGAAGAACTATTTCTGTGCTAACTATAGTTATTGGACTCATGTCCTAATCTACCTAAGGAGAATATTCACTAGATACAGGTCCATTCAGGAAGCTAGAATACCCTACTGATAACTGTGGCCATAAAGGTCAGAGTCAGTTGTCACCCAAGGTCTTTCTGTATGGTTGAGATAGGGCCTCAAGGGACCTCGGGGGAACTTTAATGTTCCAGAATATTCCTCGTATGGGATTGGGTCTGGTCTTTAGCCTTAGCACTGTACCTGGTCAATAAGCTGTCGCCTGAATGGATTGTTTTCCTCCAGAACATTTGCCCAGAGCTCAGGATCCTTCCTGCGCACCAGATAGCGAGCTTCACTCTTAAACAGCGAGTTCTCATTGCAAACCTGAAAGAGGAGAGAGTTATGAACACCAGAATTACATATTAAGGGCTAGAATCACAAGACAGGTTTAGCTAACTATGTATCAGTCTAAGAGACTGACTAAATCTAGTTGCTGACCATTGCTAAATGCCACAGACAAGTTCTTACCCAACCTCTGATCTGGAAGAATCATGGAGAAGGTCTCCAGCAGAGTTTCTATAGCTTCTCTTGATTTTGCCCGAGACAAATACTGTGACAGTAGCTTCACAGTAACTATTTGCTTCTGTTTGAAGTGAAGACCTGCAGAAGCCTGAAGAACTTAAGTTTTAAACCTAGAAAGGGAGCCACTTGCTTGGGAAGTGTTAAGTAGTAACTTTATGGAATGGTGCTGGAGTTTAAAGCTAGGACCAAGTTACATATCTGATGTCGTTAGCTTTGTACTGAGGTGTTCAGAGTAGCAGGTGGCTGCACTTCCTCTGTTAAAATATTAAGCTGAAGGGTGAAAATTAAGTGAGGGATCTCCTATTGGAGGATAGCAAGGAAGAGTTATGAGTTATGATCCTATTAGTGGTACTGACTTCAAATCCCAAACAAAAAAAAAAAAAAGAGAATCTTGAAGGCCTACTCTGTTTTCCAGTAACAGGTCATATTCTGTTAGTATCAGAATTAGCTGTTGAATCTCAAGTACTTTGCTATAAACAGATTATTAGCAGAAGCTCAGTAGTCTCTAAACTTTGCTTTATTATTACTACATCTGTTAGTTATCTAGTTGTAGTCTTAAGCCCTTTACTCGGGAGAAACAGTGTGTTAAGAATAATTCTTACACCAGGAAGATCTTTCCTTCATAAACAGAAACATTTCTTCATGGCATTAGATCAAGGAAGAAACTGGTGCTGTTGGGTTTTAAAAGGTTAACCAGAACACTAAAACCTGTCCTAAAAAAATATCCTACTGAAAACACATTTCAGAGCCACCTTTGCAAATTGAAATAAGAAACAGGCTGAACTTAGCCAGCTATAGATTAATCTACAGGAGTTATTGCTTCACAAATAGTTTCTTCAGTCTGGAAAGTCATCCACTTTCAGTGACAAGTCTAGATTATGCCACATTATAATACCCACAAGGAGGCATTGACAGGAAATAGCATTTACTGCACAGATTACATTCTTTGCATTTACTAGTAGAGAAGTACAGGAAGGAGGCACAATGTTTTCTTTCATAGCAGCCACAGGCACTGCAACCTGACATTGAACTCTGGTGCACAGTTTGAGACTAGGCTATGTTTGGAGAACCCTGCAAAGCTTCTGAGGGAGGTTCTAGGAATCAACAAGCTTAAGATAGGAGAAGAATACTATCTGAAGAAGTGTGTACGGTTTGACTGTCAACACCTATTTATCTCACTTCTAAACAAGTATCAGAGCAACCCTAAGGTCAACTACAATGCGGGAAAATTTCATCTCTCAAACAAAAGTTTCCGGGAAGCTTCTTTTCCTATTGTAGGGTCAGAATAGATTATCATCTGTCCCTTCTGCTCTGATCCTGATCAATGTTCAGTGTCTGCCAAAAAACTTAAGCTAATTAACAAGTTAGGACATTGATTAGTTTGGCCTAGTGCACTTGATCTAACTGAGCAGAGTTGGCAAATTAAAGAAATGAATGGTACCTCGAAGCTGTAAAGCTATATAATTTTAGTTCTGACATAACAGAAGAGCTCCTCTGGTTAGCATATAAGTTATTGTCTCCACGTAGGCCAATCCTGTCTACCTCAATTCCCAAAAGAGACTACAAGACAGGACACTGCAGACATTAGACAAATAGTCTGTTAGGCTTCCACTTCAGGCAGCAAGAACTTTAACATATTTATGAGCATAATTTTGCTAACCTTTATGAGTTCCAGATCACACTGTCCTCTCTCATAAGCAACGCAGGCCAGATGAGGGTCTCTCTTTTCACAATATTTGCCTACTACACGGCTGTCATAGTAAGGATTCTCACGAAGAAACCGCTCTGGATTATTATTACTGTCAATGTAGATTTTGGCCAAGGCATTATGAGTGGCAGGTTCTTCACAGCCTTCGTGAATTCTTGATTCAAGCCAAGGCAACAGCAATTTAAGCCTTTGGAGAAGAAAAAGTTTTAGGTTTATAAATCAGAAAAAAAAAAAAAAAGGCCACAAAAAACAAACAACTCTCCCCCCTCCCCCCCCAAAAAAGTGTTAAAGTTTCTTTAGGCACACTTGACAGCTACCCATTAGTTCTCCCCAGCCCTCCCTTCAAGAAGGTCTGCTAGTCTCAGAAGTGTACAGAGAGCCAGACACCAATTTAACAGGTCTTAAATGAGTGGAAGTCAGGTCTTCATTTTAAAGTCAAGCAAGGTAGCAGATAGCATTAAGGTTCTGTCATCTTGTCCCTCAAATCCCACTGTGTGAGGTAGCTCTTCATGCTATTTGCTCATTTAAGTTAACAACAAACTAATTATACAAGCTGCTGTGCACCTACAATGAAATTGCAAAGACAGTCTTATCCAGATTTAAGATAAAGTCAAATGAGTCACATCCCATCAATGAGCTGTACAAGAACTCATAGTTCAAAAGCCACACTATTCACCATGCAGTGTTGTCTGGCATTCCTATACAGTTCAAGTATTCAGAAGACTTACTAGAAAACCTAAGCTGTACAAAGGAGTTACACGCTGCTTTACTATAGGAAAGTATAAATAAATCAGTATTGTATAATTCAATAGAACTGCAGCCAGTTCAATTTGGGTACATACCATGTTCAAGAACCTAACATCGATTTTTTTTCTTACCGGTTTCTTTTCTCCACTTCAGCTACCAATTCATCCGTTGAAAATTGCCCTCTAACCACCATGATTAAGTTCTTAATGACATCTTCAGAACAATCCACATCCAGAAGCCCTCCAACCACAGCTGGTATACGGCTGGGATTCACCTAGAACAAACCACAAAAGTTAATTACTGCCATTATTAACCTACTCCCAGTTCTCCTTACTGAGGGAAGCTAAGTTTTTCAGTTAGCTATTTAAACACCTATTAGGCTATGCTTTAAACCAGAGCATTTTCATGGCACTAATCCATTTGTACACAAATTTCAGGAAGGACTACACACTATAGGTCTGTTTGTAGCAGAAAAAAGCTCAGTAAAGAGCTTCTGTTCCAGAAGAATCAGCACAAACCTACAACTGAGACACTGCAGATTTGCTTTAGTCAACTTCCTTTCTAAAGGAGAAAAGGCCAAGAGTTGAAAACTGGATTCTCCTTACCTTCTGTACATAGATCTCTATATATTTCTGCAGGTTATTGCGATATAAGTAGAGCACCAGGTCATGAACAAAATCAAATCGGTCGCAGACAATGATCAGAGGAAGCTGGTCAGTGAGCTTTGCCTCCTGTATTATGTGCAACAAAACTGAGTAAGCAACCATTGTTTGCCATAAAGCATTTTCACAGAAGGCAAAATGCCTAACCAACTTCTCTCACACTAAAAGTCACACCATATTTCAACTTAAGACTGTCAAATGGACAACTGACTTCAAAACCAAGTCATCAGCTATGAATACCATGTGGCCAGACTCAGTACTGAGTTTTAGATTTAGTCTCTTCAGTTAATGTCACCTTAGGCCCTACATCATGACCTTCAACATGATTCCCTATCTGCATATTAATTCAGAAGGCAGTTGCTGTGTCAGAAGGGTTAACAAAGCAACGTGAAGGAGCATTGGAAACCCACCGCACCAGTAAGAAGGCACAGAAACCATTCAGAACATAGCGCAGATCGACTTCAGTTTTAATATGCTTTGCCTAAACATCCTTGCTACATGTCCTGCAGAATACTGCAGCAAAGTATTTCCTTCTGCCAATCTGGATTCAGCTGCTGTTAGCTGACAACATATTAATGGAGTATGGTGCAAGCTACATCATACAGGCTAGTTTTAAAGGAATCATGGGTCTAGGTCTGTTTTTTCCAGAGATAGCCCGGAAGGACCTGTTACATGCCTGAAACAGGATCAGACTTCTGTTTTAATTACATAGGAGACTAAGCACAGCAAGGCCAGCTAAATCTCAGTATGGCATCTCCCTTAACTGGAAGGCTGAGGTTCAGTAAAGCATGTAGAAGACAGCTCAGTTCATTGAGCAGAAAACTTACCTTCAAAAAATTCTTCACTCGTTCTGGGTTATAGCAGTTACTCTCACGGCAGATCCTTTCTACTTCCTTTATCTGACCAGTCTTGCAAGCTGCCTGAATATACTTGAAGTGGACATCTGGATCCTGACTGAAGTTTACGATGGAACCCAGGAAATAGAACAGTCCTAAAAGAAATGTTTATATATAATCAGAAGTGCAAGTGAAGAAAGCGCAGCCTGCTTTGAGCTTTTGCTTGTAGCCGAGTTTAGCTGTAGCTTGTAGGTGCTAGCAGAACAGCTTTCATTCAGCTGCAAAAAAAAAAAAAATTGTAATTTTTTCCTCCTCCTTTCATGTTTTGTCTTTCCCACCCTCACCAAAGAGTTAAACTTAATAAAACAAAGTAATCTTTTGATCAGCTCAGTACTTCAAACACTGCAGATCTAGCTACATGACAAGTATCTTGCCAATATTAACATTAGTTTCAACTGGTCAGCACTTCCAGGAAAGCTGCTTGCCTCTACTACTGTACCTTCATAGCTTTTGAAAGATTCAAAAAGCTCCACAAGAGCCTGGGTGCCAAGTTGTTCATGGTATTTAGAAGCTACTTGCACACAGAGCTGTAGGTTTTGCCTGATATTGGCTGAGAGCATGGCACGCAAGCACTCCACAGAGTCTTCAACGGACAGAGAACCAAAGAAGTTCACAAGCCACTGAAAAGAAAGAGAAGTTCTGCTCAGTAACTTATACAGGATACAGCTGACTTCTAAAATATATGACAGCTAGTCAGAGTATCCGGCCCACCTATTTCCACGAAATTTTTCATGCACTAAGAACGGAGTCTTGAAAGGAAGCATACTCATCTCTGCAACAGCTAAAAATGCAATTTAAAAAATAAGATTTTATTTGCCCACCTGGGATTTAAATCATCAGTAGTACAGATTAAGATTTATTGATTACCTCAACAAACACTCTTTAAATCACAGCCAGATGAACTGCTTCAGCATCTCCAAACCATCTTACAGCTGCTGCAGGGAAGTTAGCAGCTATAAAGGGATTAAAGGCTGGCCACTTGGCCCCTGAACCTGGTGTTATTTCCCTCGCTTACTCTATACAATGGACCTACCTCAGGGTTCAAAAGGTGAGTGTGAACAACAGCACGTTTAATATCATAGAGATCCGTGTAATGTTCCAAAGCTCGCTGGAGCAAGCCTGCCTTTTCACACA
Organism: Nothocercus julius; assembly: GCA_013398735.1. NCBI lineage: Eukaryota > Metazoa > Chordata > Aves > Tinamiformes > Tinamidae > Nothocercus > Nothocercus julius. The sequence goes on along the minus strand of VZSV01000122.1, from coordinate 2,418,447 downwards.
ACTGGGCAATATGAGCACGATCATAGTGTGTAAACATTTGGTTTCCAAGGATGGCATCTGCAACCTAGGGAGATTATATTTTATATTCAGACTATTAAAGAATCTCAGCAGCTCAGCCTTATTTAACTTGCAACAGTTACTTGTCAGTAGCCTTTGATGTTTCTAAATTATTTACAGGTATTAAGCATCAGATATCAGACTCTAGTCTAATTCTCTGGATCTGAAGTTTACAAGCCTACTCCTGTATTTTCTTCACTTTTCAGAGGAAATAGGTTGATAGTCTTACTTGTGGGGCATGAATCAAATTCATCTCCAGCAGACGTGTCTGAAGGTGGCCTTCTGCAGGACGGTTATTCTTCAGAGCATCCAACAGAAATGAAGTGCATTGCTGGATAAGACTGTTCTCCATGAATACATCCACAATCTGTTGAGATTGGTCAGAGAAGGGGGGGAATCTATAGATATATCCATGCATATTTTTGTTTGTACATAGTAGTGGCCTAGCACAAACACCAGAAAGGCAGATCATCATAGCACTTTAAGTGTGCAGTGTCCCCTCTGTTTCCAGAGGATTAATACCTTGATAACGTAGAGAGACAGGTTTTACATTTTGCTTTCTGTAGACTCTCTACCATGCAAGGAGAGCATTACTTTGAGCCATTATGACAGTTTTTTGCCACCCCCTATTTAAACATGGCTTGCAAATCCCATCCCTCCTCTGTTCAAATAGATGCAATATTAGCTTTTCTTACAGAAACTAAATAGCTTTAGTTATTTAATAACCTAAATTGTTGTCTTATTTCTCTGCCCATTCACCTGAGGCAGTCTCTGGGAGCCAGCACTCAGTTTAGGTTTGTTTGTCCATCTTCCTGGAAGTTCTCTGTATAAGAAAAGTTAATGTATGCTCAGTTAGAGCCAGCATCAGGAGCTTTAAGTGGACTGTAACACTCATTACTGCTTAGACCAAGACAATGACAGACTCACTATCAGGATTACTGTAGTAAGTCAGAGAGCTTCTGCAGGAACTTGCAAACACACCTGCATCTAATAACGGAATAGTAATCTAATTTACCTAGCCAAGCCAACTAGAGACCCAAATTGGCCTTACCAGTCAGCAAAATGGTACTATACTATTACCTCTGTCTAGAAAGAGACCAGAACCCTTGCTGTAGGCATCACCTGGTTAATGTTCGCCAGTGGCTCCTCATCCTGTACGAGCATCTGAGAGAACTGCAGGCCTTGATCCGGGCTGACTCTCATCACACTTCTCAGCAAGAAGATCCAGTCAGGAGTATAACCAACCTAGAGTTTTCAGCAGAGACATCAGCCATGCATGTCTAGGAGCTTTAAGCCTCTTTTAAGCACAGTGGTTCTTCAGCATCGACTATCATCTGCTCTAAGGCTTGCCATGCCCAAACCCTCATTTTCCCATTTATCTGTGGCAAAAAGATAGCTTGCCTGCTGACACCAAGAAGCCAACATTCACCTACTCAGTAACTAAACTTGTGCAAAAAGAGTAGGAACAAGCATTACAGTCTTAAGGCACTACCAAGCAAGACCCTAAGCTTAGATAGTTGCTTTGTAACCAGTCAGAAAAAATGCCTGTCTAATGCATTTAGGAACAGCCTTATCTTTTGTCCTCTAGAATTAGCCTGAGCCACCGCAAATTATATACTTGCAAGTTATATTTCTATAATTCTGGATGTTCCAAGTTAACTTCTGCAGATTGTGCAGAGCTTAGTCACACATTACCATCTGCACTATGGGAATGAAGAAAACACCTGTTTCTCAATCTTAGCTATTTATCTTTGAGTGACAGAAACTAAGCTTATCTTGGGGAAGATAACTTGAGAATGTACACATTAAGCATAGATGAGTCTACTATAAACTTCACCTTTCTAGCATACAGCACTATTTTCTGGAATTGACCAGTTTCAGCAAAGCACTGAATGACTTTGTTTGGAACATTAGCACGAAGATAGACACTGAGTGCAAGGGTTGGGTCAGCTGTCTTCACCAAGTCTCCCAGCTCCTCTGAGCACTCCAGCTGGAATTAAAAAAAAAAAAAAAAAAAAATCAGAATTAGTTCTTTGTCAGGCAGAGTAGAGGAAGAATTCTTCAACACATTACTAAGAAATGTTATTGTGCACATTCAACTATTACAAGGCAGAACTAACCTAGCATCAGAGAATCATAATGGTTGGAAGAGACCTTCCAACAAGCAATTAGACATTTAGATTAGATGATCCAGCCTACCTTGTCTTCCTTCAGCCACTTCTCCAGAAGCTGCTTGCGACCCTGCTGTAGTACAGGGCGACAGAGTTCCAGAGACTCAAACTTGTTCAGTTGTCCCTGGTCAAGCAATATTCCAAAGTACTGGAGCAGGGGAGATGCCTGCCCAGGCTGAGCTGGCACACTCTGAAACTTCCTGATTGTATCACCAGTACGTAAAATTCCCTGAAGAGACAAGATATTAATTAAACATTGTGAATGAATAGCCTAAGCCAGGGAATGGAGGGGCGGAAAAAGTGTGTTATACTGAGCTACATGCTAAGGTATCTATTCTAAAACCCTGCAGGGTACAGATCTGGATTAAACCCAAGCCATAGTGATGTTATAGCAAGAAGTCAGTGACCACAACAAGTTAAGTCAATCCATGGTTGGAAAGGAAATCAGATGCTGCTTGATGGAATACAGGACAATACAGTATCCAGGACAAACAACTCAACTGTAGACAAGTAAGGCTAGTATTACACCACTTCATTTCTTCTTAAGTGCCAAGTGCCAAAATGCAAGTGAATGTTAGCCAGTGGCTCCTCATCCTATACGAGCACCTGGGATAACTGCAGGTCTTGCTCTGGACTGACTCTAAATCACACTTCTCAGTAAGAGGATCCGGTCTGGAGTATAGGAAACCTAGAGTTTTCAGTGGAGTATTTTCAACAAAGCATAAAACTAAAGTAGTCCTCACAACTTCAAGGCCTTAGCTTTGGAACTGCCTACCTTTGGCGCAGATGCTGCTACTTTAGCAGCTTCTGCATAGTTTCCTTGAGCAAAAAGTGTGTTGAACTTCCTGGCAAATAACTCCTCCGCCCCAGCCAGATTACTACGGATAGCCATACGCAGACCCAGATCAGGATTCTGGAGAACGTTAGTAGCGTAGTTCACGATGTTGTCTTCCTCAACACATACAGAAAGCACCTGGAAGAGACAAAAGCAAATCTGAGAAGTACCATCCTTTATATATCTACTGCTAAACACAGCAAAGCTGCAACCATGCAACTTGTCAACTTGTCATGGATATAGCAGGTTATTCAGAAGAACAAGCAGATTTTTTCCTCCTCAGTTTTGTGGAAGCAGAGGTTGCTTCATCACGATCACTCAGTAGCTGCTTTCTTCCATGAACTTTATTACAGTCCATCCAAACATTAGAAGGCTGGGGGGGGAGGACAAAAAACAATCCCTACACAACTGGATTTATTACCTGTCCTTTTTTGTTCACACCAATAATGCCTGAGGTAGGTTCATGAGGAGCTGTGACAAAGATAGTATCAGCACTAATACGGTTCATATAGATGCACACTCCAGACTCCAAGTCATACATATGAATATATCCATACTTTGTGATCAGGTAGATTACACCATGCTTAATTCCAATCTGTCAAAAGATAAGTATTGCAGTCTTAGTCTTGACTACACTGGAGGAGAAAAAAAAAAAAAAAAATAGAGAAAAGAAACTCCAGACAGTTGCCTTTAGCCTCATGACAAGACTGTATTGCAGTGAAATGCCTTTGCACTGACACTGATAACAAATATAGCTTCAGGCTTCTTCCTTGCCGACTCAGAAGCAATGAATAGCTTTGCTGGACATTTAGAGCTGCAGTTCAACTAAGTAGAGAGGAACTCCAGTTTAGCTGTCAAGTCACTTAAAGACACATTCAAGCCAAGCATTTACCTGCATTGCCACAGGAAAATCTGTCTGTGCCTCAGGTGGGAAAAAAACATCAACAGCTTTCTTAACAAATGGCTGATTCCCCGTAGCTGGCTGACCAACTTCAATTATGTGTAGCTAGGAAGAAAAGAGAGTATGTCACCAAACTGCCTGCAAGCACATCCACCACACAGGAAAGAAGTTCCTCTTTCCAGACGTGCTACTCAAAGTCACTTGCCACTTGGCTGATTAATAACTGCCAAACTTAAGTAGCGCATTCTGAACAGCTTTGTTTCAAATTGGTTGGGATAGAGTCTTTCAGAATTTGCTAGAGCAAAGGCCAGGAAAAGCCAAGGAAAAACATGTTTTTCTCTGACAGTAGACTATATATTTCTACTCCCTGACATGTAAACAACTTGTTCGAGATATTTGAAGTAAGACTTGCTGTCAATTACCAACAATTTGTGCATGATAAGACTCGAAAGCACAAAACCTTTCAGTGTGACCTCAACTCTTCACAAACTGCCAGCAACTATACCACAATGAACTGTTAACTCAATTTCACTAATATTCTCATGCAAAGAACCTACAGTATTCAGGTTTATCTAGTTTCTTCTGTAATAGATCCAAAAACATAAGAGGCGGATTAATGGCAAATAATTTTGGATGCACAAAAGGTCACATGAGCTATGAATTAATGCTTTGATACCTTTAGCATAGTTCTTACTGTGCTTTTATTTGTCCTTATGTCTAAGTGACACTCAAGCAACACAGACTTTTTACAGCTTTTAATCCCACTGAAAGAAAGCATTTTGAAAACAATTATACACAGCTACATACACTGAACTGTGCAGTCACTGAAGTTATAATTGTACTGAATTCTGCTACATCAAAAAGAATCAAACAGTTGCAGCATTTACCTTGCCCCCTGCAGGACTCCTCACAGCAAAACAGAAGAGCGTGGAAGGTTTGGCATTTCCCTCTATTTTGAATTCTGCAAAAGCTGCTGCATGGCCTTCAATAGGTTGGGACACTTTCCTGTCAACTGAGTACAGCTGCATTGCACCGACCACACGATTTTGCTAGAAACAAGAGGAAAGAGCAGCTATTAGAGATAAGATTTCAATGCTTATAGTAAGACCTATGGGATAGTAAAATAAATAGTAGTGTCCCTTATACCTCCTCAGAGCTTTAACCATATTAAAGGGTTAAGTTATTCCTATTCAATATTCTTGAAATTCTGATCTACAGAAAACTGTAGGGAAAAAATGGAAAACAAAGAATTATAACAGCTGTTAAATGAAAAAAAGTGGGATCTATGCTTCCCTGATCACTTCCATAGTATAATATTTCCAAGGAACTTACCTGTGCTGAAATTCCTATCAGTAATAGCCATTTTTGGTGTTCATCAGTCCTGTAATTGATGATTTGGCAGCCTGCAAGACTTGCATGCCTGTCAAACATCTTTTGGGGTTGAGATTCTCCCTCCATGCTCCAGTGGTAGACTGCAGTCTCTGTCACCAAGGCAACTGTATTCACAGATATCCATTTCCAGAAGATCACTTCCTCTGCCATAGTGTGGGCTTTCATTTTACTTTTCATCTCAATGTTAAAGATCTGAAGCGTCTTCCCAGCTGGTATGACAAAACCCAAGAAACATCATAGATCCAATCACTACAATGGCCATTCTGCGGTTTGCCTATTTACAGGCACCGTTTAACCTACTACTCCAGTAACATCACGGACTGAGTTAGTGCCCTCTCACACGCATCTACGGCTCCTTGACTTGCACCAGAGAGAATTTCCCCCACCCTCCTCAGCCCAGAAGAAAAAAGAAGCCTACTTATGGACACGGTAGCCAACAACTGGTAAGTACAGATATTTTGGCTAACTACAATATTTAGAGAAGGGAGTTTAAGCCACAAAACCAGTGAAACTTCTTAAGTAGCAGAACTGGTATATTAAGTTATACCTGTCTAGTAAATGATATTCAGTATTATTAATAGAAAAAGTGGCTCCCATTTATGTCACTAGAGTAGCTGCTTTAGATCACTTAGACTGAGCCCAACAGCAAGAAACTTACAACAGCTCTTGAAATAGCTGAAGACTACAGCTTCCGTCCTACTTTTGTTGGAGTTGAAGAGACTCCACACAACTAGGAGATAGACAGATTTTGTATAACAGCAATATGACAAATGCCTATTGAAAAGGACAGAGCAAGAAGATCAGAGCGTTTATAGAAAGATTTGGTGCCTGTTCTTTAGATTACCATTTCATGATATGGATAACTAAAGAGCAGATTTCAGCTAAACTTTTGCATTTCTTTTGACCACCAGAGAAGCTAGTAAAGGTAGACTATGGAAACTAATATATTTCAGACAACCCAGTGAGCTGAGTACTCAGAGAATAAATGACTCTACTACTTCAGGAAATCAGAGTGACGTTTTACATGACCGGAGACAAAATTCAGCTCTAGGAATATTGTTTTCCGTTCATAAGATATCCACACAAACTGCTTAAGTATTGGCTTGTAATGCCATTAATCCCATCCACATTGCAGAAGTGTTTTCTGTACTAGCAGTATTGTAGAAGTTCTACTGCTAAATGGCAGATGTCCCTTCCACTGGGAGGTCTTGACAGGTGAAGGCTGCTGTCCGCTGGGGAGTTATTTCCAACAAATACAGACTCCCCGTTAACATAAACTTCACTGCTCTACAAGGCCTTAGTATAATTTATATAATGAAGTGATTATATAGGCTAATTAGGCATCAAAAGGCACAAGTCAAAATTTCAGAGCTCCTACGTGCAGCATTTATGCTGGCTCCCAAGAGCAACTGAATAAACCAACCTGATCAACTAGTTCCTAGGACAGCTTGCTAGCTTTCCTGAAGTTCTCCTGAAACCAGAACCATTTCTGAAGGTCTTGCCAGCTGCTGTGTACAAAGTTAACTATGTTATACATATGCAGTAAGTCCAGGCCTAACACCAGTTGAAAAGTGATCGCTGTCCAGTGCGGCCAACACGCTGCTCCCAGCAATTCGCCCAGCAGTAGACTGGTGCTATCAATGGATCAATATTAGAACTTGCACAGCACAGTCTCTCATCCAGAAGGCATGCAAGGGGTTCTTCTGGAAGAGCTCCAGTCACCATCATCCCAAACAGGATGCCAGTGTATGCATACAGAAACTGCTTTGGAATTCAGTCTTCCTGAAAAGGAAGCAAGATATCCCTAGCTTTGAGAATAGACAAGAGAACATGAGCTACAGGTAAGCTCACGGTACTCTAGAAATTGAAAACAGCTTTAAAAGCTTAGTCAGCCAGGTAGCACTGAATGACAGAGGCCATAACAGTATTATTCTTCAGGTGAGACAAAGGAAGTGCTCTAAATTGAGTGCTCTAAACTGTAATTAAACTAGCTACAATAATTCAGCAATTTGGATAAGAGCAAGCTGAGCCTGCTATAAAGCCACAATTATTAAGAGCAGACGCTCAGTTGTAGTCTTCAGTATACCAGAGCACTTTCTTAGGCCAAGGTGAGATAAAAAGCCAAACTTATTACACTTTCCTCATCTCAGACTATTCTATACAGATGGAGTCAAGGAAGCAGATTCATTTTTGATCACTGGCACAAGGATTTACATTTCAGTTCACTAGAGCATGAAGTTCCTCCATTCTGTAAAGAATGGAAGCACCCTCAAGTGCTACATTCTCCATTTGCTCACACAGGTTGGTGAGTACTCTCGATACAGAGCAAAGCAAGAGAATCATTGACAAAGCATAAAGTTTGATACAACAGGAGAATGCCACATGCAATCCAGAAATGAAACGTGCATACTGTATATCAGCTTACCTCCATAACCATTTCATTTCTTGCTTGAGAGTGGGATTGTATGTTTCTTGCTCAGTAATCCCCAGATTATGAGCAACTCCCAATCATGGCACACACACAGTATGCTACAGTTTGGACTACTGAAGTCTCAGTCAATCAGCAGGGAAAGTCTGGAGTGACAGACCAACTTAAACCATGTCTTCAGTGGAGTTTGCTCTAGTTCTAGTCATCTTGGGTAACACACTTATTTTATTGTTCCTCTTTCCCCTACCACCTCTTAGTCATTAAGCTACGTGTACAGTAAAAGACTATCTGACAAATTTGCTCAGCAATGCGACATCACATACTTAACTACATCTGTTGCCTCTGCATCAGGCAATGCTCCTTTTGAACAAGTCTGACACTGGCAAGAACAAACCTAGATTGTTAAAAGCTGATGATAAGCTGTTTAGTTAGCAGGTTAGTTTTAAGCTATCAGCACCTTTTTTTTTTTTTTTTTAAATTATGGATAAAGTTCTGCTAGTATAGAGGATGCACTTTCCTTGCTAATAAGGTTGGTTTAAAGGGGTCCAAGATCAAGAACAGTGAATTCTAACAGATCCGGAATTTGTCTTTTCGTTATTACCTCTACCCATCTCCCAGATGGGGCAGTTCTTAGCAAGACATAAGCATCTGTCTGAATTACAGTCTCAGCTAAAGCCTAACTTTAACAGATTATTTTTCCCCTAATGTCAATAAAAGCCTGAGCCAGAAGCCAGCTGTTAAACATTTAGTGGCAGTTCCAAAAACAGTTACTTCTTGGACCCCTAGGTAATTTCACCACAATTTTACACACCAAGTACCACACTTAGGCAGAAATGCATAGCACACAGGGCATGCTAGCAGAGGTCTCTCATAAAAGTATTGCAACCAAGTTTTGTCTACCAACTGTACTACCATTACATACACATTACATACCATTACAACACACTCACTGTTGTCCCTTACTTGGTACAGTCGATAGCCAAAGCAACCAAATAGTTAGCAACAAGCCAACACAGAATATTTTCACTGTAATACCAGTTGAGGACGAAGAGCCCCATCTGGCTATGAAGTGAACTGACCGGTGGCTACTCAAAATTCAGTACTTTTTATGAGATTAGACCATTCAGTATTACTGAACATAAAAAGTCAGGACAAAGTTCACTCACCATCTGTTTAGACAAGATGCAGGAAGAAAAGTACATAGTCAGTAACAGATCAGTTCAGAATAAACACCAGAAGTCACCGATTTTGATTAAGGATTATCCTTAGAGCTCAGAAATCTCAGGGTCAAGGTGAACACCATAGGTCACTGAGGAGCAGAGGTATCCCATCTTCATTATCTCATGACTGCCAAACCTAATGTGCTTTCAAGTTCAGGCTAGAGTAGCTACTGGCTGTCTTTATGTCATTTTGTTAGTATCTACTAAGCTCTGCAGAGCTACAAGAAAGTCTCAAAGGACAGAACAGAGCTTAAGAGTGGCTCTACACCTCCATTTATCTCTATATCAAGTATGCTTACAATATCTGTTTCAAAATAGAGTATACAACGCATTGGCCTGGTCCTCAGCGATGATGGGCTTGGCATGGTGGCCTCCTAAGCATTTCACACCTACCAGGAAGAAGCAAGCCATCCAAAGAGTACTGAAATACCCACTACGAGAAATACAGCGTGCAAGTTCAGCAAGAGTTCTATTCCAATGTACATTCTTACAAAGTTTGCACAAGCCCTAAGCCTAAGAGCCAACTTAGGCAGGAATATAACTAACCAGTAGGGTTCATACTACAGGAATAAAAGCCTAACTCACCTTTCAGCGCAATTACTTTAGAAGCTGGATTCATTATGGCGCTTTCAGCAGAAATTGGACGCCTGATGGGTGTTGTTGGATCACTCATATCAATTATGACCACTTGCGCCTGCTCTCCCACTTTCTCCCTGATGCAGATGAACTTGTCAGATTCCATTGTTAGAGTGCTGAATCCAATGTTCGCTGGGTTAATTCCCAAGTTTTGGAGCTAGAAAGGGAGAAAACAGTGACTTATTACCCTTCTCATGTTGAAGAACCATTATTAGGTATAAATTTCCAGAGTATAATGCAAGACAGGCATATTCCCCTGGCAAGGGTGCATATTCTGGAACAGTAATTTAAAGTTCTTTGCTTTAAATCCCATAAGCAAAGAACTACAGACACAAGACAAAGACATAACAACTAAGCTGTGTTATTCACACTGACACATAAAGAAGAGTAAGTATTTTTTGCTCAGTCTGTTACTAATAACTAGCACTAAGGTTTGCAGAAGACTTCAGAGCCTTGGAGAAAAATGGCGCAGTTGTTTGTACCACTAATTCAGTTCAGCATAGCTTTCAATGTCTTCGTTTTAAAAGGTGGATCTGTGTTCATCTTACTTCCTCCAAGGATCTAGTTCTTACCAGTAGAAGCTAGGAGACATGTTGAAAGTGTTATACCTCCCCTTCTCTAAGACGGTATGCCAGTTAGCTTCAACAGCTCAGAGATTTCTACATATTTTCTCCCATTCCCGCCAAATTTATGTCCAATTTTTTTTTTTTTTAAATATGTATTTTGTATGACACTTAATCACAGTTATTCTTAATGTAAATAAGTTGTCCTGTGCCACTGAGTAGACTGACCTAAAAGATGATTACTCCTCACTTTCATCGTTCTGGGCTAACTTTGTTTCCATTTCCTTCCAATACCAGGTTAATAGAAATGTGGCCACACAAAGCGAGTACCACTTTGTTTCCATTGGTCTACAGTAAGTCATAGCTACGTATGCAGCATATATCAGATGGGCATGGATGCAGGATACATTTTATATAACCGTAATTGTGATAAGTAACTGTGATAAAGCACCTGCTTTATGCCCAGAGCAGTATTTTTTCAAGCAAATGAATTGCATCAGCTTCACTGAGGCTTGAGTTTTAAGAGAGTGACCTGTACAGTGCAATGGGAGAGGGGAGGAAAAAAAAAAAAAAAAAAAGTAGCTACCAGCAGTATCATTCCTTAGACTCCTTCCTTTCTTACTAACCACTACTGCTTTTGTACAACAGACTAAACCCCAAGGGTAACAAGTCACATGACGGTGTCACAAACACTATTCCCTGCATTTTGATGCAGACGATCACGGCTTGTTACAGTCTACTGAGAGGCACTTGCTAACGCATAACTTGGATACGTAGTAGATAACTGAGAAGTTTTGTCAGAGCTGAGCCTCAGGAATTATTTGTCTGCAGTTTAGCTCATTACTACTGAAGAACCATTCAGCTCAGCAACTGCTCATCTTGACATACCACAGTTCCAGTAATGCAATACAAGCCAAACGTGCATATGTAAAGATATGTTTATTCCCTCCCAGAAATCTCTCAGAGTAATTGAGACTCATGAGTTGACTCCTCACTTTAGAGGTACTTAAGTAGAAGCTAGTTAAGCATGAGGTGCACTCATGCCAAAAGATAATCGAACTTGAGTCCATCTAGTCTCTCATAAATTACAAGTTACACATCTCAAGAGTAGTCAAGAGATTTAAGTGAAACATAGCCAAGCTCCTAAGCTTGATTTAATTAGGCCAGACTCAGATAATGCTTTCAGATGCTGAAACAGAAACGAAGACTCATCAAGGACTTGTCCAGTTACTATGCTTTTATTTGACATGCTCCTCAAAAGGCAGCCACTTGAGGCTCCTTCTTCATGGCGAGAATCTTGAGGCATCTGCCTACTTCGAGCTCAGCTTTTAAGTCCATGGTTATTCCCTTCAACACGTGGTCCACACTGAAACACCACAATTCTGTATCTAGCTTCACTAAGAGAAATAAGACCTTGCATCAAGTTTCAGTATTACAGTGTCACTTCCAGTTTTAACGGTCATAACAGCCAGCAATGCTTTTGGAAACTATTAACACTAAATGATACATGAGCAACGCTGCCATCCTTGCTATTTCAGGGGGAGTCAGTGACATCTTCTAAAGGAAAAATGCCAGTACTTCCTAAAGGATGTTGATGCAAATGCAGCAAAGCCTTATGGAGAATGAGGACAAAGCTTTGCACTTGAGCAACCTGAAAATATTAGCTTTCTTTCCATCAGGGGAACAATAAGTATCCTTCTCAGAAAACATGTGGTCCTGCAATATGGAAGCAGTAAAGAGGTGTATTCCTCATGACTATAGATAAGAGCATGGCCAGAATCCCTTTTCTACCAGGTAAAGGTGGAAACATTAGACACCATTCCTTCTACCCTGGACAGGCATTTGCACTGCCTCGAGAAGAGACGGTGATACCAGTCACTACTGAACTCCTATATACATTAACCAGAGATTTCACGGTTTACTTTTGTAGTAAACATCAGATCTCCCTTGCTATGGGATTCTCATTTTTAACTGTGCTTCTTCTTAGACTGACAGCACTGCTTGCATAAGTTTGATTTCTTCTAGAAAAACTGCACAACACTGAACTGTGTGTTTCAAAGGTATTTAGCATGAGGAGAGCCTCCTTGCATGGTTTTAGCCCACACTACACCTTTGGCTAATTCAACACAAGAATCGCTAAGCAAGCCCACACAGGTTAGTTCAGAGCTCACAGCAGAGGGAAGGGCAGCAGGCTGCTCTACGAGCACTGCCTAGTGCCTCCCTAAAGCCTGTTCTGTGCACTTACAGAGAAGAGTTATCTGTGCCATCAGGACAAATGGATCAGCTAACAAAGATTTTTTGTTTCCTTGATGCCTACTATTACTGCAGGTTGGATTAGACCACTGCTTGCCAAATCCAAGCATCTTGCAGATACTGAGAACCTACTGACATGGTGAATATTAACCTGAAATATATTCCTTACTTTCTAATTCGAGTTACAACATGCAAGTCCTACCATTTAGAATAAAATACAAGGTTAACCTAAGACGTAGTAGCGATCTCTTTTCCATTCCACCTTACTAGTACAGTGGAGTTTGTCAAGCAGTGCAGCAGAGATGTTTTTCCATCAGTTCTGCTCAGTATCGGGTTTCCTAGTGCCATTCCCTTTCTGTGAAATGTGTGATCAAGACTGAGCCAGCACAAACCAACTCAAACACTGATGCCAACAGTCTTCAACCCCAGCCCATTTCTCTTACAGAAAGTATTTAAGTCTAGCTGACATCTGGTTTAACAATGACACCCAAATACTTGGGACTTACTATCAGCTAAGTGCTGGAATCAGAGTAGTAGTTTAAGATCCCTCCCCAGTTCACCGAGAGATTCTATTGCAGTTTAGTGCCATTCAGGAGCTAGTCAAAGTGTTTTCTGAGGTAGTCTGGCTTTTTTAAAGCTATTAGAAAAGAAGAAGGCTTAGACAGAGGCCATATGTATCCAGATTTTAAACCATGCCTGCTAGAAGCCCTGTGAACACACGTATCATGTAAAGTGCAATATAGAACAAGACAGCTAAACAGTTTAGCTTTGAACATTACTTAACTTTATGTAGCCACACAAGCAAAGTCACAAGTTCAGCAAGGAAGCTGGTATAGTTGTCAGACATCTCCTCCCGATCCTCCTCCATGCCAATCTCCTACTGCAGCTCTTCCTGTCTTGGCAGGTGAGGGACATTAAGATCATGCACAAAAGCTCAAGTCCACTAGCTCGTGGCTTTTAGCTGTAGTTTCAAACACATTCATCCTTCAAGATGCATTGAAATCTGCTCCTCTATGTTAAGTGATCAGGATTAAACCATGATTCAATGAGCCTCCCTATGACATGTAGGGTCCTCTTCAATCCAGTGAGCAAATACTGTCTTTTCAACAGTAAATAGCCAAATTAAGGCACGATATTTGGCCCTGCCTTTATAGTGTAAGTCCAAAAGGAGTTATTTCCAAATTGAAAATATCCAAGTGCTTTTAAGTCCACATGTCTTGCCAAAACAAACCCATGAAAGCCATTATAGTTCAAGTCAGGATTACTGCACAACAAACAGTAATTCTTGAAAGAACTCCCAAGCAGAGAGTATTCAAGCAAGATGAAAGTTGTTTTTGTGCAGAACAGACATAAATTTACATCCCTTTATGTTTAAAAACAGGATACTTTAGTTTCTCAGTGCTGCACCACCATGCATAGATTTACACATCAAAAATTTAAGCCACGCTCATAACTTTTTCAGATTATCTGTGCTTAAAGGCCCATGCTCTTATTTAAGAGAGTTTAGAACATATTTTGCAGATTCATGTGTCATTCATCTAAGGGCTGAAGCACCTAACCTAGGAACCTGAGACTTTAGGCAGCCAACTTCTTTCTCTGCAGGTTAGCAGAGATGTTTGTTAATGAAAAATAGAGCAGAAAAACAAGACAACAAACACCCTCAAAAGTGTATGAGGACAAGCTTTTAAAGCAAAGCTATGACTAAGTAAAGAAAAAATATCATTTTTAATCAAGACTGCCCTTAATTTCCAGTTTTACTGCTTCCATTTTATGCACCAGCACATACTACTATTTTTTTTTTTTTTTTAAAATGACATTCCCATGTCAACTACAAACCCACTGGAAGAGTTCAGTCTGGTGAATGCAAGTTATTCACTGTTCCCACAGAAGTACTGAATTAAGCACTATAGTTTAGTCAGGTGCGTAAGCAGCAGCAGTTCATCAGTACAGCAGGGCCAGCCTAGTTTGACTCTGCTACAGCTGGTCAGTCACTAGACACAGAGATAGAATATAAGTCCTTACTTTATTCCCCACCACCCACTGCCTCTTGCTATAACGCTTGATTCCCCTTCATTAGGAGGGCGAGATATAAGTCTTTCAGAATCAAAAAAAGAAGTGTAACTACTGATGTGTCTGATCTGAAAACAGATTTTCAGTTGCATTGAGTGGAGCTAAACAAACAGTGAGACTTGGGTTTGTTCTCAGCTTGACCACCTAGTTTTACTACAGTTAATCTCCATTTTCAGCTTGTATGATCACGGTGGAGCTTGATACCTAAGCTACAGTAACTTCAAATATATTTTGCACTAGAGCTGGCAGAGGCACAGGCTTAAGAAGCTAGAGTCACTCAGAAGGACAAGCAACACACAGCAAAGTGAGCTTCACAAGAAGTGTAAACAGTCTACGCATCCCTATCCTCCTCCAGTCTCACATGGACCAAGATTGCTGTTTCACTTCACACTTGTTTATCCACTTACAGCTAGAAACTGCAGGAGAGAAGAGTTCAGCAGTTAGTGTTACAACTGCTGTTTAGCTTCTTTGGGGAAGACTTTCTGCAACACTTCAACTCCCCTCCTACTAAAATATGTACAACCATCTCTTGGAAGAGTTTGAACTTAAGTGAAATAACGTTCTGCCAGCAGCAGGCCAAATTTGGAACGAAGTGATTGCAGTGTTAACAGCTACTCCAAATACTTAAAGCCATATTAAAATAGCTACAGGTATAAACAGTACAGTTTGCCTTAAACTTCAGAGATTTAATATAGGATTACTCATCTATAGCACAGCTGTAATAAGCTGCATCTTTTTTAACATCCTAAAGCAGTGTAGCAGATCTGTCATACTACTCATTTTAAGTATGACAGTTTAACTGTAGCCAAGCCAACTTCTTGGAAGGAATCTGGCAAAGGAGATTAAGCTGATAAAGCTACACTCAGGAGACAGTGTTTATGAACAGGAATCAAGGCTTTACCTTCTCATAGTCAAACTCCCTACTAGCCAAGAATAAGCAGTACGTATCATTTATTCATGACTCTAGATGTTTACAACACATACTATTAAGTTAGAGCTGATAAGCACACCACAGATATCCAGCCAGAGCAAACAGTACCAGTTCCCACATTCCTTCCGACTTCCCTCCCCATTCCTCCTGCCATAGAGAGACAAAAGCAGAAGCAACACTGAGGAGGCCGACCACATTCCTCTTCCACGCTGCTGATCTCAGTTT
>VZSV01000122.1:2381088-2400693 GCA_013398735.1 Nothocercus julius | reverse complement strand
TCCGCAGCCTCGCGCCCTCCTCGAGCCTCTCCGTCCGTGTCAGGGGAGGCCGCGGGGTCGCCCGAGGCCCCGGGAGCTGCGTGCGGGGACCGGGGCCGGGCACGGTGCCGCATGCGGTGCCGCCGACCCCGGCAGCCTTCCCTGGAGCATCCTTTATCTCATGTTCCCGGGGGGCCCCGCTCTGGCAATCACGCGATTGCGGGAGAATCCCCTGCTTATCTGGTTTTTATTGTTTTTTTTTTAAATGAGCTTCTCACACCTGCGGGTTGCCAAGAGAAGCCGAGCGAGGTCCCTGTGAAGATGAAAAGCCAGAAGGCAGATCAGAACCGCTCCAAAAACATTTTGGTTTGAAACCTCGTTGTTTTCACTGAGTTTACCCCCATTCGTTTTCCACGCGGTGCTGGGAGCTGCCGGCACCGGGTCAGGTTTCCCTGCGGAAACCCCGGCTGGCCCGGCCAAGCCGGGTCTTCTCTCCTAACTCGGGTCTCGGTTGTGGTGTGAGGGTCATGGGCACCCTGGTTTGGGGCACAGCCCTTGTTTGCTCTGGTCAGGTGGTGTTTTGGTGCTATAAACCAAAACTCTGCATTTTTGCCCCAACCAGCTTCACGCCCCTCGCAGTCACTTCATTGTGCCGATCATTTAAATCTCTTAACTGCTGATTTTTGTTCTCTAATTTTGTAGCTTGCTAGCTCTCAGCTAGACTTTCATCACCTATTTTACAAATAAAGCAGGACCTTCAAGCAAGTATGCATGCTTGCTTGTAGAATCTATATTTTTATATTACGTTTGTATTTTAAAGAAGTGTGTAACTAAGGAAATAAACACCATGTCTATCTTTGAGATGTACATTTTTATTACCAAGGAAAACAAATGCACAAAAACCACCGTCCTGTGGGCAGTTGTTCTCAGTCATTCAGCACTGAGGTGCTGGCAGACCCTAGTGAGATGCCTGGTGAAGAGAATCTGGGCTCTTCTCAAGTACAATGAGAATTAAAGGTCTCTCCTATTTCTTCAATCCAGTTGTAATAAAATAATGCTTCGTGCCCACACCCAGCTGGCCAAATCCTGTTGGTTGCAACATCACATCCTTTCTGTAGTTAAAAAGGCTGTGCAAATGTGCTTGACCCCATTTATTTATTTATTTACTTTCCTCTCCTCAGGTCTTTCTTTCTCCTCACTCACACTTTCTTGGGGCAGTTTTATGTTTAAATATCTGCAACACTTTGCTTGGTTGCTCACAAGGGTTAGGATCCTCACAAGCCCCATCAGCTTTGTAGGGCTGGGTGATAGGGTTTGTGTGCTGGGTGATAGGGTTTTGACACCAAAAAAAGGGGAGGAGAATATATTGCTGTTTTCCCTCTGCTTTGCAACCCACTGAGCTTCCACAGCTAAATAAATTGACCTTGATACTACATGTTCAACAACTCTATAGATGTTTCAACAGAGTTTTATGTTCTATATACTTAGTTGAGGATGTCTAAATGAAAGGCACTGCTGGCCTTATTTAAGGCATTTCTCCTATAATCTGTCACCAGGGAATTCAGAGCTCCTCTTTGCAGAGCCAGGGCCTGGCCACCCCTCAGTGGCACAAATGGAGATGCTCCTAAAACGCGGCTCTGCTTTGTCAGAGCTTGTTCTCTCACAGATGGTCCCTGCGGCTCCAGCTCAGGCTGTGAGAACAGCCCTCAGAAGAACTGCGTTTTTGCCTTAGAAAGGCTTTTTCTAAATGGAAAAATGTTACCTGTCCTGTGCATCCATCCTGGTTGTCTTCTCACCGAGTGAGCCAAGGAGCTCTCCCTGGAGAGCAGTGGGCACTTCTCAAGTGTTACTCCTGGAGCCTTGCTCCTCAGCATGAGCTCGAATCACGGCTTAACTGGAAAAATCTTCAATTTGCAGATGTCAGGCCATTTTTTTCTGATGTGGTGTAAAACTGTATGTATATCTATATATATAAGATATATATATCTATATCTTCATCACAGAACGAAGACATTGTGGCACAGCAGAGGCTCCAAATACAGCTCCAAAAGTCCTGATTTGGGCTCTTGCTAAGAAAAAAACGACACCGTGCATCCCAAGGCCTTCACTGACTGTCGTGTTGGCTTCAGGATCCAGGACAAAATTGTCCATGTTCTCAGCGCACATCTTTGCTCCTTGGACTTCTGTCCAGCTCTTCTCATGGAGGCTGTGGAAGCCTCCCCTTGTCTCAGCTCTCGCCTTCCAAGAGGCTCCTCGCGCCTCTCCCACGCAGAGCCGACATCCAGGGTGTGCACCCTCCAGCCATTCTCCATTTTACTGCAAATTCCAGTACAAATTATGCTCTTTTCCCCTGGCCTCCACTTCTCCTCTCCCCATCTGTTCTTCTTATTACTCACATAACTCTGGGTCATGCAAAGTGCTGTGAGGCTCTGGATGGGTTTCTGCTGTGGTTTTTGTCAGTCATTGTGCAAGTTCCTGACAGCAGACTGCTAAAACTTGTAAATGCAACATTTTGCAGAAATGATCTGAAATGTAAAAATCTGTTATAGAATTGTTTGATCTGTAACTTTTTAATTTTTAAAATTCCCTCTACTTTATTCTCTGTCTGGCATGAGAATGTGGATATACATGCTTACTAAGTCCTCTGTTTGGTGGATTTAACTCCTGACATGTTCTTGATAAAGGTCACTGCATGAATTTATAGCTGTGTATGTGAAGCCCCAGTCTGTACACTCTATGCATGGAAAACTCTGCTGGAGATGATAAAATCAGAGGGCATTGAATGCCAAAATGAACAGAAGTGTCTAGAGGCAGTAGGAGCACAGGCTGGAGGTCTGCGGATTCCCCACTGAGCTAATGCCACGATGATACATAATTTACTTGTAACTTGCAAGCAATCTTTCCTCCCAGAAGCATTTCCATTTAAAGAAGCCATGTCGGCCTGTCCTTGCTGAGCCCGCTGGTATTCGTGCCCATGGCGTATCCATATAATCGCTGGGTTCTTCTCCGGACAGTCGTGTTCTCCAGCACTTGCAGCACGGATGCGGAGCTACTTGCATGGAAGTATGTGAGGCAGCTGCAATTGCAACTCCTCCAGGCCAGCCTTGGGAAAACAGAGGTCCGTGGAGCAGTGACGCAAAGTGCAGGAAAGGGCATGGGAGTCGATGTCTGTCTCCCAAATACTGACAGAGGGGCCGGGGCTGCTTGCTGCATCAACCTTTTTATAAGCTGGATTCCACCAGGGTGTTTGCTTGGGCAGCTCATCCATTAAAAGGGTGGAGGGCGAGCATGTTCTTTGAAAATAGAAGTAATTAAAAGAAAAAGAGGTAGCTAATTAAAAGAGGTAGCTAATATAAATCAAGTGTGCATCTATTGTTAATTCTGCTGGTTCTGTAATGACAGAAACATAGCTGCAGTTATAAATAGATAAAGTCCTAGTCTAGCTGGGCTGAGTGGTTAAATACCATTCAGGAAAATAACTAGTGAATGGGCATAAATAGGATATGAGAATGAAAGGCTGAAAAGGACCTCAAGGGGTCTTCTGGTAAATACTCCTGCTCTGCAGCAAAACTGAACGGGCCAATGTTTTCTAACCACGGATTAATAGCGTGATTTGGAAAATGATGAATATATTGACTGTTAGGGCATTTTAGCTACTTCCTTTGAAACAGGCCCTTTACAAGGAAACCTCAGTGTTCATTTTCTTAATATTATTCTATTATCCAGGAAACAGGATAAAGCCAAGAAAAGCAGAAGCCCAATTACATTTCAGAGTACAGCAGTAAAACATGCAGATCATAAACAGACTTTTAATTTTCTATAGGGCCTTTACTTTATCTTTCCTCTTCTATTAATCCTGGAAAAAAAGCACACTCCAAATTCATAAACTAGGAATCCCCCCTACCGAAAGAAGCAAGTCCTTTTTGACAGTGCCTTCCATTTGCTTGCCTGTTTCCTTTTCTCCACCCAAATAAGTTTTGAGACCACTGGCCAAATTCAACCACATATGGCAGAGGGGAATGGACTTAAAGATATTAGATTTCTGCAAGTTTTATGAAAACAGGCAGCCAGAAAGTGGAGGGAGGCTTCTGTTTAGGCTGAAGTGGGAGTTATCACAATCTAAGCAGCAGCAAACCCAAAGCAGGCAAAGAAGCTTTGACCAAGGTCTGCACCTTCTCACATTACTTGTACTGTTTGCAAAATGTTTTGTCTCCTTTCTTTTTCCCAAATTCCTGTTTTTATATGAATCTCTACGTTCGTCTGCATTTAAGACAGCTACATAAATTTCCTCCTGAAAATACCATTATTTTCTGAGCTCCCCTTCTCCCCTTCAAAAGTAGATTTCTGTTAGACCATCTAATGCCATTTTACATAACAAAAAAGTCTTAGTATTTTTTATTAACTTGTAGGATTTCAGAAAGCAGAAAAGTCACCTGAATATTCTCACTTTGTTTTTTCCATTTTGAATCGTCTGTGGAACAGGTTTTAAAGAAGTTCTCCTCTTCCATGGTTCTTAAATGAGACATATAACCAGTATATAACACAGACTGGCTTTTCTGGAACTTCAGTCTTGACTAGAATTTGCAAGACACAAACATGTTCCTCAAGACATTCAACAGCTAAGCATGCTTGCTACTTTTTTAGATGTGTGAGGAAATCACAAAGCAAACTGCCAAGCTAGAATAAAATGTTCAGTGAACAGTCCTACATGCTGAATGTTCTTATAAAGATCTAAATTAGCTTAAAAAAGATCCCACCAGTGCTGGCAGACACAAATATACAGGCACTTTAGCTACCATGTCACTAGAACAAATTTAGATGACACAGTGATTAAGGCATCTCTGCTCTCTTTATGCCAGCGCTTTCAGTGTAACTGATATTACTTGTATCAGTGATGTTAAATAAAGGGGAAAAAATCCTCTGCATGGAGGCAGCCTCAACAAGCACCAGAGGGGATTTACAGTCCTGTCTTTTTAGAGTATAGTTCATCTTTTCAGAAATACCAATATTTTTAGAAAACATGCCTCTAGATAAAAAGAGTGCTTGGTATTTCTTGCAAAAGGTGCCCTACGATATGAAAAATTACATCAGTCTTTTGGCAAACTGTGCTGCTCCAAATATGTAGGGTTATTAATGAGAGCAATAACAAATGCAGAAATGAAAAGGGGGGGGGGGGGCATAACAAGCACTAGTTAAACCATTTTGCAATCATACACCTTTGCAGATTTTTTTCCTTCCATATGGAAAAATGCGATCCGATAAAGTATGAACTTCAAAAAGATTTTGGGGACGTCCAGTTATGCTGTAGCTTTTACCTTCCTCCCTCTTTCTGCACTGCACAACACTGTGGCCAGGACGGGAAGCCTCCCGTCCCAGGGCTGGGCTCTCTCCTCCGTCCTGGCCGTCCGCGCAGCTTCTGCTCTCGCTCGACAAGAAGCGGCCGCGTTTGAAGCACTGGCTCAGCTGAGGATATGCAGCCAGAACACATCAGCAACGAGCCCTCTTGCTTCTGAGGTTCTATCTATTTTCATCCCATGAAGGCTGAAATGTAACTGTTAAAAATAATAAACACCTCATCCTTTACTCCTTTGGCTATGGTGGAAAAGAAGGACTGAAAAACAAACAAGCTTAATATTAGGAAATATTCATGCTTTCATGGTCCCTCCCAGGGATCCTGAAATATCTGCATTTTTTTCTTCTCGCTCAGAAAGCGGCTGAGACACCACATGATGCCTTGCCTGATGCAAGAACTATGCTCAGCTAACGCCGATTGCCAAGTTTGTGTCGGCAAACAGGAGCTCAGTGTGCAACGTCTGGCCCGTAGCTGATCATACTCATTCACAAAGCAAGAGAACAAATAGACACATAAACGTCTCGTAAAAGGCAGGAAATGGTCCTGAGCTTCTAGATCAACTGCACCAAAACAGGCGTGCGCAGATGCAGGCCCTGCATTCAAGCACATCCTCATTTGTAATGCAAAGCTGAACATTTTGGAATAGCCCTTCCCAGGCCTCGTAGTGAAAAACGAAGCCGTTGCTGGTGGTGCTGAGCATGGGGCGAGCTCGGCCCTCTTTAATTAACTGGGTTTCTGGGTTCATTTAATTGGCGTGCTCCTCAGCTGTTGGGTTATGAAGCAAAAAGCTAGCGTTTATCAAACCGCTTATCTCAGATATCACTTCCTTTCTATTCATCTCCATTCACAGTTACATCTGACAGGCAGCATTATTTTCAGTTATTTTTGGCTTGCAGTTGATCCAACTTTCCAGCTCCTTTCTGCATCATGTAAACACAGCAGCAGCAAAAAGAAGCCTTTTGTGCCGCTGTGCTCGGAGGAGATGGTGAACATCACCAGGGCCGTGTTCCTGCGGATCCAACTGTCTCCTGGAAGCCTGCTCACATGGTTCGCAACCCGTCTGTTTTCTGCAGAATGCAGTTATTTAAAGCAATGGAGTTCACTTCAGAGACACTGTACAGTAGCTGCTGTTTATGTTGATATTTCTGGTAAGGCTCAATATTGTCTATTTTCCATTCTATCTCAGCACTGCCTTTTATTGCCTCTTTCCACCAGTTTTACATATTATCCCTCCCGGCTGTTCACTCCGTCTCTCCTTTACTTGGCACCCTTCCAGTCACCCAGTACTAGCGACAGAGGTACTAAAATGGCAGAGCAGTTGTTGAGAGTCAAAGTAACACAAAATTATGTTATCCTACTCGGTCTACAGCTAACTGAACAATTAAATAACCAAGCATCTGAGACTGTCACCAGAAGTTCTCCTCCGTTTCTTTGCTAAGACTGTTCATTTCAAGCACTTCCAGGCATGAATACAAGGCGGCTGTGGAGGCTTAACCTCTCCCTCTCTCTCCAAGTGTTCTCTAAATCCATTATTTATCACCACTCCAAGGAGGGGCAAGTTAGAATTAATGGTTCTCTTTCAAATACCAAATGCAAGTTATTTTTACAGGACTTGGCCTCATACCCGACACTCGAGCCCCAGGGAAGCAGATTCCCTGGAGCTTCCTGCACATAATTAACATACGCAGGCTGACTCAGCAGGTTTGTCCACATATGCCTAAATGCAAGGATGTGAGGAGACTTAATGATTTTAATCCGTCTCTCAGTATGCTTAAGAAACAGGCACATATTTAAGAATCTTATTGAATTAAGGCTATAGCTTCTTGCATTTTTTTTTTTGACTACCAACAGAGTGATAGAGGCTAAGACCCACTGCACCCAGACCCTATGGCTCTGCTCTTGCCCCTGGCTGCTGGAGACACATGGAAAACCAGGATGGCTGCTGGAGCCATGGGGAAGAGCTGCTTTGGCTGCCCTCCCATCCCACCCCGGGCAACCAGGTGAAGCCCTGCGGCTTCTCGCAGGTTGCCCCAGTGCGATGTGCGCGAACCCAGCCATTTGCGTTAGGAGGGAACGAGGCTCAAGTACCACATCTTAGATGCTGGTCAGTAAAGCAGGCACTTGAAAAAAAGAGTTTCCTTAGCTTATGGAGATTGTGGAAAAGAAAACAGCCCCAGGAACTTGAAGCTAGAAATGCCAGAACAGGCAGATGCATCGGATTGCACAGAGCAACCTTCCTTCCCACTACCTGCAGCTGCAGCGAGGACGATCTGACCCCACTGCCCTTCCCAGCGCGGATCTGGGCGAGCAGCTGAAATGCAGCTCAACAAAGAGCCCTTCAAAAGGCTCAAGACCAGGGATACAGCCAATAACAAATAAACACCTGGGGATGGAAAATCCTTCTCCTTTTTTTTTTCCTGCCACATGTTTTGGAAACAGCGTGCCAGGAAATCTATTAAATCACAGACATTTCAGTCACCAGTATGTGGCTTGGCTAGCAAATTATATTGCTGAGGGATGTGGCTAAGGAAAACCATAGTATTTGAACATCTTTTCAGGGTCAGAAGAGAGATGTAGGAGACTCAGACTGCAACTCAGTGATTTCTGAGAACAGCAGCGGTGTGGGAGGACGCTTCCCGATACCCATGCAGGCGAACACCGAGATGAGCATGTAGCTAAATGCAGAGGAATCTCAGCTGAGTGTTTTCTACTATGATTCAGCACAAAGGTTGTGCTGCACTGGGAAGGCACTGCCACCTCATCGGGAGAGAGCGGCCCTACCTGCTCTGTATCTATAAATCCATTTTACGCCTTTTGAGACCTTGGCTTCTTTTGCCATGTCACCAAAGCCAGTTCCTAGCACACTCGAGTCAGCCTGTGGCTTAAGAAGGTTGGTGTGTCCATAAGAGGAGCCAGCCCCCCAGGACTTTTCCACCTGAACTTCACTTACTGTTGTAGTTCACCTTTAGTTCACTAGCCCTTGCTAAACACAGGCCAAAGAAAATTAGCACATCACTGGAAATACTGAAACCCTGTCCTTTAGGAAAGGGCAACACAAAATCCTTCTCTCTGCATCATGACACAGTAATTTCTGACCACTATCTTCTCCCCGTGCCTGTGGAGCGCCTGGATGCAGGGTGGGAGGTCACAGGAGGTCTTCAGCGTATGCAATGAGGGGGGAGAATCCCAAAGGAGGGGGCTAGGGATTAGCATCTCCGGAAGCTGCTCGCTCCTGCCTATGCATATTGCCACGCAGAACTGGGAATAAAAGTGTTAGACATGTCAGCAGCCTGTAAAACAACATAAAATGAAGCAGGTAAAATGATGCTCACGCATCTCCTCCGCGGCAGCATTAGCAGCTCGGATATTTTCAGGACAGGAGGCTGCAGATCTTTGGATCCAGAATTGCCTCAACAGGGTCTCCACCAAATTCCTGCCTTTTAAGGCCTCTTGACTTTCAAGAAAAAACATGTAACAAGTACAAATTCTGTGGGTATTCCATACTGCTCATCTCACTACTGCAGGAGGCAAAACACAGACTGATGCTACAGCTGCCTCACAAAGCTCCTCACGTGCATGTACATGCCATCAAGTTTTAATCTTTCCTTTCTAACATGGTGGTTTTGTAACCTTAGTGTTCCTGTGGCACTGCCGGAGCCCACTGGCCGACTCCCTGCCTTGGCAGCACTTGGAGAGGGAAGGGACATCCTGATATCATCATCCACAAGGACCACAGGGCAGAGCAGGAAACACATGGGCCAATCCTGACACAAGGCAATGCAGAAAACAGGACAGCCAAGTAAGGTGATCAAGTCTTGACTTTATGAATGTTGTTAGTATGAAGTAACTTAGTACTGAAATTACTGTGATTCCTTCTGGAAGGATGCAGTGTTAACACCCTTTTCAGTCGCAAGGGAACTGCAGCATTTTTTCTTTGGATGCAGCCAGAGATACCACCCAATAACTCCATAGCAGACAGATATCAGATGAAAACACACCCTGCAATTACACAAAAATTCCAAGGGAAGATGAGGACTCAAACCCTAGTAAAACTGGGTCTGATTCTGGCACCTAAATAGTCGGAACTCAGTGCAGTGTTAGGACTGCCAGAATTAATATGCAGGTGAGAGTCTATTGGAGAGAAGTTTCTTCAGTTACCTATTTCTTTCTGCAGGATGGAGAGTGCATGAATGGAGAGAATGACAGAGCAAGATTGAATTTGGGAAAGGTGTCAGAAAGGTTCAGCTAGAGAAAGCAAAATGTAAGATGACTAACTTCATTGAGTACAGAGAGCAACTAAAAGCTAGAAAGTATAAATATCCCAGCTTAACCTGGCTGACCTTGGAAGACTAAAACAACAAAACCAGGCAGAAATTTCCTACGAATTGTATCCATCAACAAGAAAAAACAGCTTTACAATTAACGTGGAGGAAAAAGAAGAATCCTTGAGAATTAAGATGCTGAAAAGTCACTTGTTTACTCCAAAATATCCACAGATACAGACAGGAGCACTTGCTAGAAGGTTCTGCCTCACCAACAGCAAAGTCACAACCCATCTGGACTTTTTATAGCCGAGGCAGAGCTCCAGCGCCGCTGTATTTAGAACATCCCGCCTGGCAGGCAGGGATCTTCCAGACCTGGCAGTCAGTTTGCTCTGGGATACCTCCCTGCTTCCTCTCTGTGAGCCTTACCGAGCCTCCAGTCCTGGCAGCTGTTCCTCCTATTTTCCTGTTCTGGGAGTCCATAAACTATTTCTCTGGAAGCAAACAAACCAGGCCTCTACCAAAAGGAGAAGAAAATTGTAGAACTTCTTCCTTCCGAAAGCAAACCAACCAAGCCTCTCCTCGGAGGTGAAGTGAGGAGGGGGGAGAGATAGGCAGGCGCGTGGGGATTCTGTTCTCCCCCCGCTGCCGCTCCACTGTTGCATGCTTGCATAAGTGTCCTTCATTCAGGCTCCCCTTCCTCTCCCGCTTCCCAGAAATGCAGGGTCCGTGTTGTAATCAAGCAAGGCCTTGAGAAAGCACAGAAGGCCTGACTGGCCATTGAAAAAAAAAAAAAAAAAAAGATAATGAAACTTCATCACACACCCTTAACCCCCAAAATTCAGATCCCATTTTTCCTCCAGTCATATACAGATAACAGTCCAGCTAAAGGTTAGGGCATTCTGCAGACGTCAGACATTCCCAAACTTAAAACCACACAGGACCATTGCTTTTAAGCCTTCAAGACAGAACAGGCTGCCCTCATTTCTACTTTCTAGTCTGCCCTCCTTTCCACTTTTTTTACATACATTTTTTTCAATTAATGGTATTCCTCATAGACACAAGTACCATGAAAGAGTATCTTGGATTATTTTATCATCATTAAGTTAAAATTCAGGAGAATCAACTCAAAAGTAGAAATTCAAGTAGAAATTTACCACTTTCTTATATTCACAAGAAACAAAATCACCATATGCAAACTAATTCTGATCCAACTAGTACAAAAATTAAATATAATAGACTATGTCTACCATTTTAACAGATCTTATTATGTAAAAGAGTCAAGCAATTATATTTTTAAGAATAAAGGGAAATAAAAGCAAAAACTCTCCATGATCAAAAAGCACCTTTATTGACCATGTTACCATTCAGCACTCATTGAACTCAATATTCTAAATTGACCAACTACAGTCCAGTTTAACATTTAAATAAGAGAAAAAGATATTGCAATCTGACTTGTATAAAAAGTGTTATTTCTGAGTAGCATATAACTGAAGAACTATTAAAAAAGCCATATACACAAATAATTACTACCTGCGATTTTGACGATAAGCTCCACAAGTTTAAAAGACAAACATAATACACCTCCTCCACATGACATTCTTGTGTAAGCGCCTACAAAAGTCCATCTGTTTTGAAGGCAATGTGGTTGGAAAGTATGTTCTGTTTCACCATTTAACAAATTACATCACAAGAACTACTAGGCAGCAAAATATTTCAGATAAATTTCGCATATTAAAAAAAAAGTTTTCAGGGAAAAGGCCAGATTCAAAAAGACAGCATTTTTTATATAACCTGAGTAAAGACAGCAGTTTCTACTAAAAATTTTGGATGGCATGCATGCTACGCCTTCATACTACACTATACCCCAATGATTTCATTAGGCCAATACAGTTCAGCGCAGGAACAAGTCTTTGTAATACAGACTAGAATTCAGTTGCACAAGATCATTTGTTACCGTATTTAATTCAATGCTCAAGAAATTAATAACTAACTACACATAGGAAACTAGTAGCCAGTAAGTGCTCCTCCATTCTTTTCCCTCTTCCTGCTTTCCTGCTTGTATTATCTATAATAAGATGGGTATGGTTGGGAAGGGTATGTCCTTTCTCTATATTTTATACCTCTTCCAAATTTATTAGCACGTTTAAATAAAATTTCATTCTACAAAGAAGACAATAGTTTTTTTTTTTTTTTTTTTTTATGTTATTCTTAACTTAATATTAAAATTTCCATACCAGCCGACAAGAATAATATTATTCAGAGCTATCCGGCTATAAGAACATTGATTCCTATGCCAACATGACTATTTATACAGAACAGTTGGTTTAACTTACGAACGAACTTGACTCACTGCAGTGGTAAAATTCAGTTTCTTCCGAAAGTCCTGTCTCTAACATGGGATAAATTTTTCAATGGTATCCAACAAGAAATAAAAACTGTACTTTATCTCAGGAACTAAAAGGAAAGTTAAAAAAAAAAAGTCCTCAGTAACATATGCAAGATGAGACTTCCTGGAAAGGCAAAAAAATCTTTTTTTTTTTTTCCTCCCTCTTTATAAATTCCCCTTTCTGAAAGAAGCAAAATCATTCTAGCCAGAAAAAAAAAATCACTATTACAAAACAATATTGTGTCTTCATATCAGTTTTACTTAAATTCTTTAGTAGCAGAAAGCATTTTTATGAAAGCTGAGAATAGAAAGGGAATTCAGTTTGCATCAGAATTATTTATGCCCATGTAAAATTTTTATGCTCACAAAAGAAAGCTGATGTGGGAAGCAATCTTTTAAAACAAGCCTACTAAACAAAAGTAGTAAATAGAGCAGGAAAGGCCAAGTAGGGAGAAAATAAAGGCATATGTTACTCACTGAAACAGTGAATGGGATTATTAGAAGAGAAATTAGAGTTTTGTATAAACTTCTACATGGCTGAATTCCTGGTTTTCCAATCTGCTTTGATCACGAGGCACTCAAAGCAGAAAGACTTTTAATTCCTCTTCCCTGTCTGCTTTTTAAAAGCATCAAAGACATCTAATCAAAATACAGGAAACTTCTAGTAAAGCTGATGTAACTAAACTGTTGATTGAGAAAACAGTCAGTTTTGTGAAAAAAAAATTTAGACTTAAAAAGAAATGGGAGAGGTTATATCAAAAAGGTGATATATTCTACTTTTTAAATCAACTGAGCTGTTTGCTTGGATTCAAACTATGTATTTCTCTTCATTACATATAACAGTGCTAGATTTTTCAGCTACATTTCTCATTCCGTTAACTATAACTTGCTTGAGAAAATGTCAGCCTAGATCCCAGCCATTAGAATCTGACTTTGGAAAGGGAGTGTCATTAATTACCGGAGTTTTTTTTTTTTTTTTTTTTTAAATTCTCTGTTATGGACAGAATTTACACGTCATTTTCTTAAAAAAAAAAAATGTGCCTGTTAGTCAGCACTGGAGTAAACAAAAAAAGTGAGCAAGAAAAAAAAAAATCTTTCCACCTTTTTAATTAAAAAGGAGACAGTCAAATAAGAAATTAAAACAGGTACAATCAAAATTTTAACCTTATTTCACTAAGGTACTTATGTTTCTGAAAGCTAATGATCCATTCTATCTATTAAAGAAACGCATCGGCCTTCTTGAGGTATCAAATTATTTGTGAATATCCTGGCAGAATAAAAGAGAATTATACACCCACCAGAGTAGATGACATATTGATGTTAACAAACTTTTTCAGTCTTCGAAGTGAATATACATGCCAGTGAAGATTGAAAAGCTATGAAAGATACTCAAGAGTTCATATATTTTTATGTCATTGTAAATCACAGCCTTTTTTAGGGGCTGAATTGATGATATCAGTAAGGTAAGGCAAAACATAGGCTCGCCTTAAACCTACTTCATAACTTTACTTTGCTAGCAATTCCAGGAATCATTATTTTTCCATAATACAACATCCAAGTGAAGCTATTTTTAGTGATTTATTTTTTTCTACAGCGAACTTCTATGAGACCTAGTAAAACAAGGTCTCAATTTTATAGCCATTTGTTGATAGTGTTCTAATACTAATCCAGGTCACTACTGTGATACAGTGGTATCTGTGAAAGAATAAAACAAATTGGGAGGTCCAACTTGTATCTGGAAGACTCAAAAACATTTTTGAACTTTTCATCAGCTGCAGGAACTTTTTGTACCTGCTAAAGTCAATCTTAAAATGTGATCCACAGCTGAGTTTCCTAAAAACACTGGCAGACTATAGCATCTGCTTACTCCCTAGTTGTCTTTGAAATAAATACTAAATTAAGGATCTCCTACAAACTGTTCATACAGAATCAATCCAAATCTCCAGTTTTTAAAATGGAAACTATTCTCCAAATAAGCACCTAAATAAGGAGCCTGAGAAAGAGCAGAAACTGAAAAAGCAGAAGGAGCCAACGTATATGAAAGGAGCTTTTAGGCAGAAAAATAGGGACTTGGACATATATGTTCTAAACTTTCGGGGTTACTGTCATCAACATTTCTTGTACCACTCTTTATGGGAAACACCGTAAAGAAAAAAATTCTGACACCATAGTTTATGGATCTACCATTTTGGAAATGTCATCCTAGGAAATGGAACAAGTACAGGACATTATCATTGCTGCCTGACACCCCTGATATTTTACAACTTCCACAGAACAGTTTGTTCCTTA
Organism: Nothocercus julius; assembly: GCA_013398735.1. Classification (NCBI taxonomy): domain Eukaryota; kingdom Metazoa; phylum Chordata; class Aves; order Tinamiformes; family Tinamidae; genus Nothocercus; species Nothocercus julius. The sequence continues at coordinate 2,386,421 of VZSV01000122.1, read as the reverse complement.
ATCCCCAGAAATGCCAGAAAGCAGTCACTTAGGAATATTTTTACAGCTGGAAACCACCTTTTTTTTTTTTCTCCAGAATTTAGAACAGCTGTAGGTAAACAGAATTCGCAACATTCGTTCTGAACCAAGAAACACATTCTGTTCCCCTTCACCCCCTCCCCAAACCAGAAGCAAAATGTAATTACTTTTCTCATCACAGCTCTCTGGCCACAGACACTGAAGCACCGTGGACTGCAAATTCCTCCATGCACATGACGCACAGTAATGGCATTGAACAGGGTATCCAGCACAAAGGCATTTACCCAGTGCTTGAAGATTTTACTTAATATGCACTTTTTCCATGTACACTAAGAAAAAAATTTAGGTACTATGCTGCATATAAGATTATGTAATTTTAATGACAACAAAATCAATGACATACCAGAAAAAAAAAAGTAGATGTTGCCCAAGCTTTTTTTGAGAGATGAGATAGGACAGCCAAGAAGCCAACTGGTGCTGAAGTAAAAATTTCTATGAACCCTTTAGAGCTGTCGGACTCTTTTATCAGTGTTTGCAATGTTGATATCCAATGTCTCTACTTTTTTAGTTAGCCGATCAAGCATATCATCCTGCTCCTGTATTTCTGTCTGCAGACCCAGAGCTAGGTTTTTCAGGCGACTCAACCCAGAAGACATCTCATCTGCCAATACACAAAGAAAGCGTAAGGACTCATAGCTGTAGGAAGTGCATTGTTTAAATGGACGCTACCAAGATCCACTCTTCTCTAAAAGCTTCAGTTAGAAAACATTAGTGACAAGTGCTCACATGTGAGTATTCTCCTGCAATAGTGAAAGCACCAATATTTTATGACTGCTAGAGAATTAGTATCAGAAAGCAATTATTTCCTCTTCTTTCCATTACCAGTAAAGTACAAATGCTTACAGTCAAACTAGATTCCTTATAAGGTACTAAGTAGTATTAATTTTCTTGTTTTGCTTTTAATTTTCTTAAATATAAAGTAGGGCACTACTTTTCTCAGCTCAGTTTACGCACTATGCTCACTACCTCAATTATTTTTATTTGAAATTGTCTTTATTGCAGAGATATAATGAATATACTAAGGATTTAAGCAGTTAACTGTTTAATGTAGATCAAAAATCCCATCCCCAAATTCTAGATTTTGTAATTAAAGCTAAACAGCTTTATTGCATGACTGACTGGTACAAATGTTTCTGGAACTAGTAAATTTTGTGTGGCCTGGGAATAGAACAAATATGCCTCCGCTAACTGCTATGCTCAACTATTTCTCTTTGATCTAGTTCTTTCTGGTTTCCTTCCAATCTCATCTTTCTAGGTCAGATAAACAGTGACACATGTAAGCAAAGAGGCATTTTGTATATATACTACAGAACAAAGGAAGAAAAATCCAACTGCAAGTTTTTTTTTGAAGTAACACAAGAAATGCATATGATCCACAAATGAAATACTGAATGCCTTTTGATGCTTCTTTCTTATGCAAAAGATGTATTTATTTCAAAAGCTATGCACAACTGTAATTTTTTAGGGATCCAAACTGAGGTACAATTTAGTAACTGTGTTTTAACTCGGTCAGCCAGGTAAACCAAATACATCTTTCAAACTAACAGGTAATCTCAACGTAAAAAGAAGCTAAACACCCATGCAGTTCTTATCTGGATGTTCAACTACAGTTCTTTCTTGACTAATACTAATATCTGCCTAGTAAGATTTCCAGAACAGGAGGATGAGCCTGCTTGGCCCAGTGATATTCCAGTCAACTTACAGGTTGATTCAAAGAAACACTTTCATACAACACAAATATTGTGGGATACGTCAGCAGCAGCTTAAGACAACTAATGTGTTTCACACTTTAATTTTTTTTTTTTTTTTTTCTCCTGGCGTCTTTGTTCAGTGGAAGTGGAAAAACTACAGATTTTTATAGCACAAGAATACAACAAAAGAATTAAAGTATTGATGCCAATTACAGAACAGTTCCATAGTAAGTTTGTATTATTCCAGGCATCCTAGCCACGTTGTTACTAGCTGATATCATGAGAAATTAATTTCTAACTCAGATTTGTCATTTATCTTCACAAGTAGTTAACTCACAGATGTTCCACAATATTCAATCATTCAGGAAATGCACATTTCAATCAAACATTGGTTTCCGCCACAGAGATGGTTCTGAAATGCAGACTACAAGCAAATGATTTTTCGTTATCAAAATTTGGAAATTAACTAAATAAAAAGCGTTTACTGGGAATATACTAGTTAACTTTTCTCTGTCTTGAAAACCAAGAACTATGGATATAGGATTATGTCAAACAGCTTCAATTTTATTACTCACCTAAGTTGCTATCAATTTTCTGGTGATAAGCTCGCAGATGCTGATTCTTTGGATAAGCATCATGTTGCACTGAAGAAATTGAATCTACTCTCCCGAAATCACTGTCTGTTGACAATACAAAACAGTTGTATAACAAAAAGCTTTAAGGAAGAGTTAAATTTTAGACGAATATTAACAATTAGTCTGACTACAGATGCTACTTAATTACATAAGCTGCTAGGAGACTATCAAAGTAGTACAACATCACTGTCTAGAGAGTAACCCCCAAGACACACAGTTATTAACATATGCAACTGGCTGCACATCAAAGCGGTCTCTTCCAACTGTTTTCTGTAGTTCTGCTGGGTAGTTGGGGAAAAATCAACCCCCCTCCAAACTAGTAATTTTTATCAGCATGAAGTTTCCTCCTAGGTCAAACCACCTGAGTTGTTTCTGCCCTCTGCTGGACAGTAATATTAATAAGTGTAGTTTAAAGCATCTAAAAAGAGGCCAAAATATTCAAGAAATGATTTTCAGACATCTGAGAAGGTTCTAGCTTTTCTGCAGACACATTCATTGCCAATTTCACAGAGCAATTCTGTGAAAAATTCTCCTGTGGTTCTAGTTTAACACACCATAAGTACGCTTCCTGCACATCATATAAAAGTTTAAAAAGTACCTATTCAGATTAGCGTGCTTTTTGATCAGATTTATCCAAGCTACTTATCTAACATTGTATTTCTGAAGACTAATTGACACCAAAGTAGTATTTATTTACTGAGAGATCTACACCTCCAGAGACATGCCAGTCTTCCTACTCCTACCAAATAAGTAATAGAAAATCACTTTAAAAATTAGCTTATTTTGCACACAAAGGTCATTTGCAGAAGATAACTCTTTGCAAGAAAGGTGAACAAAACCAAGTCCTGTGTGTTTCCCTGTGAGAATAAAATACCAACTTCAGTATGGCAGGTTAGCCATTTTTCCAAAAAAATGGAAAATTAAGGCAAACCATAGTTAAGGACAGCCTCTGAAATTATGTGTTCACAGTTTGACAAACACAGAATAAAACTGCCTGTACATTATGCAGATTCTTGGCCACATTCTCCTCTGAGCAAATACAAGCACTGGATTCTTAGCAGTCTTTAGTGGATACAGCATTAATCTCTTGCAGGAAGGGCTAAAAAACACTCCATAAAAGAAATATTTCCATGTTTTGGGTATGAAGAGTTTTAGGGGCAAGCAATTCCCTAGCACTAATGGTCATGAAAGGTCACATGCAAATCTCAAGCAGGAGTTAGGCAGCAATGAAAGTGAAGAGCTAGACAGGCTGAAGAGTCTGTGACATTACCACTGTGCAAGTTTCCTGTACTTGGATGACAGATAATCAGTATAAAATAAGATTAACAAACCTGAATTATCTAGCCGTCTCAAATTTGGATGACTTTCTTGGTATTTTGACTCTTGCTCTTTACTAGACATCATTGCTTCTTTTAATCTGGTAATGCAGAGAAAAAGAAAACATTCTTATGGACCAAAAGTTCGATTCTGTATCTGTTGAACAAAACCAGCTATTTTATTCAAGAAGAGTGAGTTGGTTTGGTCCAAATCAACATGTCCCTTTACAACGGACTGTTAGCATTTGTCTTTAGTGAGGCACTTATTTAACCTTACTAAAGACACAACACTTAACCTCACAAAAATTTTCTAACACCAAGCAGGTCTCCTGCACGGTCCCAGGAAAGTACTATCACACCCAAGTAAAATGTTCATTTTACTTACCTATTATTAGCATTATACTCAGGAGTTCCATTCTGCTCTGGTTTGCTCTCTGGAGTTTTGGGTTTGAAGTAGTTTACCAGGCCCCCAAAAACACTCTTAATGCTATTTATGTGTCTTTGACTAGTCTTCAAGTCCTGGTCCATCTTATCTACCATTTGTTCTGTGCGCTTCAGTGCCTCTCCTTGTCGTACGAGCTCCTAAAAATATTGGCAGATATTTTTAGATATTATTGACAAGAAGAGGCAAACTTTGCTAGCAAGGACAAACTGCAGCATCAAAAATTTTTAACATATTCTAAAGAAAAATAATAGAGTTCCTTCATCTACCCACAGATTTTTTTTTAAAGGCTTCCAGCCTTTTCACTGACTCATTTTCCTCCAGGGCATTTCAATCCAGAGTGGCTAGTCAAGCATAATGATAGGCTGGAGCAGCTAGTAAATTCTCACAACAAAGCCCAGTTTCCTGCCACCTACTACAAATGGGATCTAGGAGGTGCCTGTCCTGGCCCTCTAACAGGTTGAAATTTCTATCTGCTTCTGCGGAACAAACATTGTTCCAGGTGCATGATGCAGTGAAACTACATTTTATGAAATATTGTTTATGGAAGTGACCAAACAAATATTAAGAGTCACAGAAAACATTTTAATTGATAAGGGAATTCCATTTTCACATCATGCTCGTGTTCTAGATAACTGGGAAATAGAATAGCTAAAGGAAACATATATATGTGTATTGCTTCAGCATGGGATGTTTTGTTTGACTAATGCTTACAGAACAGGATTTAGAAATCCTGATACAAACAGCTATTTTATTTACTAATGCAGTGGTGCAAACACGATCCCAAAGTAATCCAAAGGTTAATTCTGACGGTAAGGCTGCCTGTGCCTAACCCCAATGGGAAAAACAAGAACAAAGCCCTGAAATCCATATTCTAGCTGAACTTTGGGAAACTCTAGTTGAACTCGCAGACTCTGTCCCTCAAGCAACCCGGTTCACAGAGTTCAGGCTCTACCATTACCCCTCGGCTCCTCACCGGAGCTTCTCTTAAACACCCGGGTGAACAGCTCCCCGGGGTGACAGGGGTGGCTCCGGTACGGCCTCCCGTGACGGGCCCGGGTGACACCAGGGACCCTTCGTTAGGGGTGACGCAGCTGCCAGGCCTTGGCTCTGAGGTGGCTCCGCGAAAGGAAGGGAACCATTAACGGGGCGGCAGCACAAACAGCCTCGC
>VZSV01000122.1:2355064-2379933 GCA_013398735.1 Nothocercus julius | reverse complement strand
AGCCGGGGGTGCTGTGGCGTGGGGGGGCAGGGTTCGGCCGTGGGTGACGGTGTCGTGTGTGGGGACCCCCCCGAGTCTTCACTTCGGGGGAGGCCTCGAGGCGGACGTGCGTGGGGGCAGTCGTGTGTGTTGGGTGCATGTCCAGCGTCCCTCAGGTTTATGGAGTGATTCAGTGTGAACCTGAATAGGCGAAATTTAATCTTGGAAGAGCCGCCCTCGCAGCCCCTGGAAAGCAGCTGGGTGGCTCAAGCTGTGCAGGAGGGCAGAGATCCCGCAGCTCATGTCTGGGTGGTTGGTTTCTCTATGCATGAGACGGTTGAGCCTCCTAAATTGCGTCATGCGTTAAGGAAAGATGACTAAATTGTTGAAAAGCTCAGCTCTGTGCTGATGCTGTATTGTGTGGCTTATTTTTGGCCAGCTGTTTCAGACTTGCTTCTTGTACTGGAAATTTGCCACTAGTCTGACAGTTGACTGTAAATAATTCTTATACATCTCCCTGTTGCTTCAGCAGCATGCAGTGATCCCGTCATTTTTAAGAATCCCTGCTACAAACTAAATTATATTAACAGTTATGTCTTGTTAAAGTTATCTACTCATGCTTTTTAGAAAAAGAAAAACCTGATGTAGAATACATGCATTAAAAGTTTGTATTTCCTTTGCTGTACTTTGTGTTGAGCAAGAGACTTATTCCTGCTGCATTACAGGTTTTGTAAATGCAGCTCAGGATCTGAGCTTGCCCTGTGCTCCCACTAAGTTCTGATCCTCTAGGGAAGCAGTTTCTTGGTGTAGAAGTTTCAAATAAGAGTGCTTAAAAAGAATTATCTAAATAGGAAGGGACTTGACATGCAAACCAAAGTTTTTATTAGGGCACTCTGTTCTTGGTGGTGTTTATTACCATGCAGGAGATTTATGGAAAATCCATAAGCTTGTGGTATTTACACCTTTTACTGTTCTGTAGGCAAGCTAAATATCTGAGATTTGGTATATTCTTTGGTTGCGTTTTAGCTGGGTAGTAGGTAATAGGAAGTAATAGGTAAGTAGTGGGGAAAATAATAGTTCTAGAAACTTTGTCTGCTGTGTTTAAAGGGTTTGCTCCCTAAGTGTGACTTTTGCTCAGAGACTTTTGCTTTTATTTTTGAGTGCTGTGTATGAAGAAACAGTGGTGCAACTGTAACAGACGCTCCATCCACCCACTTCTTGTTTACAAGATTGAGTAAATACCACATGTGTGCCTGTTGCATATTTCTTGCCCATCCAAAATGCCCAGTGAATGTTTTTCTAATATCTGTCATTCTTCACTGTTTCCTAGCCAGTAGATGATTTCATTAAAACACTCATGACTAAATGAGGGCTAATATGGCCACCTGATTCTCTTCCAGAAAAAGGAAATGCTACAATCCACTTCAGCTATAGAAAGTCTAAATGAGTCTTTCTGAAAACTGCAGTCTGGCAGCTTGTTTGCTGCTATGAAAATATTTGCAATTGCCTTAGCATTCCCCAGGCCTATTACTTGACATCTCTCAGGCATGGATGTGATGGCCCGCTCTCTTTTGGATATATGAAAAGCTGGGGGCTCTTTGCATTGCTCTCTTCAATGTCTACTGTGGATATTTGAAAGAATTTTTTTCTTTCTTTTTTTTGCATTTTTGATCTTATTCTCCTGGCCTTTCCCTCCACTGTTTTCCAGGTACAAAAACTGCTCTGTATGTGTCCAGTGGATTTCCATGGGATTTTCCAGTTAGATGAACGTCGTAGAGATGCCGTAATTGCGTTGGGAATCTTTCTAATTGAATCTGATCTTCAGGTATTATACTCACTGCCTCATTTTAACTGTATGTAACAAAGATTTTTGGAATAATTCAGATGGAGTCATTCAGTGAATGAAAAGTTGGTGTTTTCTATACAGTTGAATTGCTGTAGTGTAAAACATGAACATGTTGTGCATATGCAAGTATCTGTGCTCTGAAGAGTTGACTAATTACAAGGTCAGAGATAACATGGTTACAGACAGGAGAGCACAAGTAAGGACAGTACTGAGCATTGCATTAAAGAGTGGTCATGGCACTGTCACAGTTAAACTGCTGTCACTTTTTTTTTTTTGTGAACATCATAGCAAATTAGAGCTTGTTAAGAACAGAAAGGAAAGGTTGAATTATTTTTTCAGAGGATTATGGGGGGATGTGGCTAGCATAAATGTGGTTGATGAATCGACTCTCTGTCATTGAATTGAAGATAGTAGTTAAGGGAGGGAAGTGATTTTTTTTGTAAGGAAGTGTAAGGTGTAGAAATTCCTTGATTGGAGTATGTGTTTTCTGGATATGGAAGTAAGAGAAGTCTTTAAAGTTGTGAGCAAGGTTGACAATGCTTGTCCTTCCTCCACCTGCCTCTAAATAATAATTATGTTCAAACATACACCTCTCCTGAAAGTCAGATGTATAATGGCCTTTTTTAGCTAAAATAAAAAGACAAACATGCACATAGGTTGCGTTGTGTTTTAACACCCCTTTTATAAAATTCATGAACGAGGAAGCTGTCAGCCTTTGTGTGGGCTGGTTCTGTTCCCTTTGAACTCTGATAGCTCTGTTGTTTCTTGCAGGAGCATGAAAGGATGTGTTTAGTCCTAGGTTCAAAGATATGGATTACTCCTGAATTTCCTTCTATATTGTGTAATTGTATTAATAACCGTAACCGTGTTAATGTTTCATAGTGTTTTGTTTTTGTGCCTGACATTTTTTAAAAACAGCAGTTAGTATTAATCCAATCCTGTAGGGAAAAAAAGTGCAGGAAACTGAGGAGTTAAATGGATGTGTTTTGTGGCTTACCTTGCCTAAAGCCAGAGGTGGCTTTTGTGTACTGAGTTGGGTCCTGGAACTTCTGATTTCCTAGCAACCTTATTTTGTGATACTGCTGTGTTTTTTGCTGTATACCAGTAATAAGTTAGAGGAAAAAGGATGCAGAATGCTATTTAACATGAACTTTCATGGGGAATGAACTGCTGCTTAGAATTACCTGATTGAATTTATAACAATGAATTAAAGGATTGACCTATCTTTGCTGGTGTTGAAAACAATTTTGCAGTATTTAGGCAGCCTGGAGAGTAATGATTCGTTGAACTGAATTCTCTATTTTTTCCATATGTCTAATATACCTTGAGATTATATTGTTCTACTTTTCCATTTTAAATAAAATATTTTACTCTTCAGCACAAAGATAACGTGGTTCCTTACCTTCTTCGGCTTCTGAAAGGTCTTCCCAAAGTCCAATGGATAGAAGAAAGCAATGCACGGAAAGGCAGAGGTAATGCAAGCTTCACCCTTCCCCCCCCCCCCCCCCCATTATTCTCATGGAGTGCTAGCTAGGAAATGGAAAAAATGGGGGGTGTTCTTGTTGTCTCCTTAGCTCTTGACATGACTGCATTTAAAGTTTATTCTTTTTTAGAAACCAGAGAGGATTGTTGATAGCTCACAGGTTTCTTGTTTGACTGCTTTGTGACAAAATTGTGCTTTCCAAGCAATTAAGCACTCAATACATTTCAGTGCTAAATTGGAGAAGATTATATAGCAGCTAAAGCAGGAGAGCAGAACCTGGGATTTGAATGGTCTGATTTTAGTTCTGATAGTTTTTCCTTGAGCCACTAATTCCTTGCTCTCATAAGATCTCTTGAAATGAATGTAAGAATACTTCTTGTATCGCATGGGATATTATACAATTTAATTAGTGTTTTTTGAAAATAGTTGAAAGCCTGAAAAGCTTAACAATTTGAAGTATTCTTTTAACACCTCGTGCTTAAGTTATGACGAGAGTATAGTTTTAAATCTTATACATGGTATTTATCTACAGATAAATAATATCCCTTGTTACACAGTTCTTAGATTATGTAATTTTGTTTTATTATTATTTGCTGTTTATATATTGGTTCTCTCAAACAGTGCTTAAGATGGCTAATTTTCCATCCTTTTTTCTACAGGCTTACTTCCAGTTGCAGAAAACTTCAGCTTCTGCTTGGTGACATTGTTGTCAGATGTTGCTTACAGGGATGCATCTCTTAGGGAGCAGGTAAAGGTTGCTCTAAATTTGGGTTAATGTTCTATCCAGTTCTGTAATGCTGCAAGGCTGATGAATGTCTTGAGAAGAGAGTACCACATCTACATTTTCTTGCAAGAGTTTTTATCTTTTTGCATAACTTTATTTGTGTTACTTAACAGAAGTAGGTCGGGTACTTAGAAGAATTCCCAAACCTGCTTTTGCTTGTGACGATCAAAGACTGTTAATCACTGAGCCCAGTGTTTTAGAATTCAAGTTTTGATATTACAGTTAGGACTGCTGCACTTTTATTCTGCTAATATGAATCAGTTAACTTAGCGTAAATAGTCTTCAGCTCTGTTAAGAATGAGAACAGTGTGTTTTTTAAACACCTAGCATCAAAAATTTCTGTTTAAAGAAATCCTTAAATTATTATTTGCAAGCTTCATTTGAGTAACTCTAATGAGCTAATATAAGGCAATAATAACTTTTTTTTTTTTTTTTTTAACCTCCGTCTTGACTGTTTTAGATTTTGGATGCAATTCTGCAAGTAATGCAGTTTCTATTGGGAATGTGCCAGACCCCTCAAATGCATGATAAAGGTACTGCTAAAGTAACTCTTTGTATTTTTAATTCATCATTAACACTTTCCCTCTGAACGTTTCTTACGTCTTCTAATTGTCAGGATGTTTCCTAAAAAGTGAAAAGGTTTTTACTTTGACCAAGACTTTTCTCAATGAATATTTTATTGCTGATGACTAGTAAATATTGAAGCTGGAAGTGTATTAGTTTATGATACCTTTGTGCTTTTATCTCCTGTTTTTGCTGAACCACTCTTTGGTGAATTGGTAGCAAAAATTTGCTACCAATGGAGAAGAAGTTTTAAGTTACTGCTAAGATACTGTTATGTCTATTTTTCTTTTCCAGAATATTTATGCAAGTATGCAGTGCCCTGCCTGATAGGAATTTCTCGAGCCTTCGGTCGCTACAGCAATTCAGAAGAGGCTCTTCTTTCAAAGCTTTTCCCTAAAATACCCCCACATTCCCTTAGAGTTCCAGAAGAGCTTGAAGGAATTAGACGACGATCCTTTAATGATTTCAGATCAATTCTTCCCAGCTCTCTACTTACCGTCTGCCAAGAAGGAACATTAAAGAGAAAGGCCAGCAGTGTATCTAGCATCTCACAGGTCTGTAATACTTGCTCTGTGATGGAGTTCACGATTAAATGATTTTATGTTCTTGATGGAATTAAGACAGCCCTAAACTTGGATGTGCAATACAGGAGTTTCCTTTTATCAGAAGCACTGACTAGCTTTATGTAACTTCCTTTTTTTTATTTAAAAGTGGGCTGTTAGACCCAGCAATACACAGTTCCTTTTAGTTTTGCTGGAAGCTGTGTGTCTTTATAAAATGTGTGGAGATTTCTTTGTGTTTTAATAAGTATATTTTGTGCAATGTTTCAGGTTAGTCCTGAACGTGGAATTCACCCTCCCAGCTCTCCTGGAGGATCTGCAATTCATTACTTTGAAGGTAAATTATTTTGTGAAGGAACCAGTGATTCTCCGTTTTTTTTTTTTTTTTTCATTCCTTACAGAAAGCGGAGAATCAAAATCCCTCTGATCTTTTTCTCTGCCCTCTAGGATTCTTATAGTAATTCTCTAGCACGTGCTTACTAGGATTCTGAAAAACTTTGAACTATAAAAACGGTAGGAAGTTGTTACTGCTAACACAAGTGGTTTCAGGCGCAGTTGTTTCTGGCAGTCCTTTTAGAGTGACATGATTTCCTGACTGCTAGGCTGTGCCTAGTACTGAGAGGTCAAAAATATTTCACAAGATTAGGCTGAGTAACTTCAGAAATAACTTTTAATATTGTGCTTCACTGGACAGCTAAATTTGTAAACTAGGACTTGCAATTTTAAAACATGAGGTATAGGTACAAAACAACTAATCCATTTGGCATAAAATTGATATGGATCATTGTGTAAGATCTAGTAATTTGCTGAAGTGAAAAATAATACAGCAAGATGCTGAAGCGCAGTATTCTCTCATGTATACCAGTTACTCGTTCCAAAAAGGAACAGATTTAAAAAACTCTCCTGAGTTAATAAATGAATTCTTAACCATAGGCTTTTGTGAAGTTCTTGTGGTGTTTGGTTTTGTGTTTTGATTTACCAGTAGATTAGCTGAACTGAGCCTCCTTGTGGCTTGTAAGTTAGACTGCCTCTATGTTGGAAATAAATCTGAGCAGTGACTAAGCATTGCCATTAAAAAAAAATATACTTCCCTGTCTCCCCAAACTTTTATTTCTTGTTTTTATTTTATTTTATTAAATCAGGTTCATACCTTCCTGATGGGAGTGCACTAGATCCTGATTATTATTTCTCTACAATCAGCTCTAGCTTTTCAGTTTCTCCTCTTTTCAATGGCATTAACAATAAAGAATTTAATATCCCACTGGAAATGCTCCGCCAGCTGTTGCAAATGGTATGTGATGGGTTGCTATGAGACTGCAGTGGGATTGGGTTTTCAATGTCCATGCTAGAATTAGATGCGTTTTCTGTATAAAAAAGGTTGTGTTTGATCTTTGAATTTTAGTGTAATTCAGTGATTTCTATGGCGTTTAACATCATGCTACAATAGTATTCCTATGAAGCTCCTGTATGAAATACAAAAAAGTTTCAAAATCAAATACTGCTTTTGTCAAGTTTTTCCTGTTTGTCTTGCAGACTACTTGATCTCAGGTAGCTTGTGTACTGTCGGTTGCTGAATAAGAGGATTGTTTTCCTCAGTGAGAATAAGATCCTGTTCTAGGTGTTAGCTACTGGGAATTCATGCAAGTGGACAGAGGCTGACGGCCCTGTCTACTTTCTCTGTCAGCTGTTCTGGAACAGCCTGCAGAAGCCCAAATACAGTAAACTTTGTTGCAGTTAGAAATTCTTGTTAACCTTTTTTTTTTTTTCTGACTTTTTTTTTTAACTTTCCTCTTGTGTAGGTAAAACAGATCGTTGGTGATTCTCTTCTAAAGAGCTTGGATGCAGTTGTAGCTGAAGTTGCAGAAGTATGTCTAAATTCCTTTTCTAATGACATAAATACTTCTCTGTATAATATTAGTCTTTTACTTATGTAAATTATGTATGTTTTTTTCTAAAGAAAAATCAGGTCCTGTTTAATCTGTTCTTTCAGTTTTTTAAATTTAGCCTTGGCACTGTATAAAAATGGAAGACGGGGAGATATTTTCCACTAACATTAAAAAAGTAGTTTCTCTCTTCAGTGAAACATTCCAAAACTGATTCAAAACTTTTTTACTCTAGATGAAGATCTTTGTTGCCCCTTCCTCTAATATTATTGTGTTCGTACAAATGAAATGTATTCCTTTCTCTTTTTCTGGCTTGTAAATCACTGGTACTGTTCTATGTGCTCTTTCTGCAATTCTGTTAGTCTGTGGATCTTTACTTGTAGAAGCGACATACTGCAGGTTTATGTGTTTTTGTATTGTTATTGGTCTCACCTTCCTTAGTTGCAATAATATAACAGTTTTATCAAGTTACGTCACGTTTTATCGAGTTTGTCTTGTTTCATGGGAGGCATCAATTTGAATGAGTACGTACTCATTTCTGTGGGAAAACAACCTTGCTGCCCTTTCTACCCTTCCTTTGAGTACTGCCTTATTTGAAATGCAAACCTAAGCAGGAACAGCTTCAGTTCTGCCTTTTGCTGTCCCAATAAAATGAGGTGCGAATCCTCCCCTCTTTTTTTTTTTTTTTTTAAACATCTGTCAAATAGCTTTGTACTCTTTGAATTGAAAAACTGCTCAATCTTATTTGATGGACTAAGTGGTGATAGTGAGTTGTTTCTTTTCTCTTACAGATGGGTTCTACCACAGATCTCTATTATAAAACATTCAGTGACCCTCTTTACGTTGCTCAGTTTAAAATGCTGAGAGACACGTTGTATTATATGAAAGGTATAGTGATTTTTTTTCTTTTTTTGACTTTTTTTGTGCATTATGTCTAGAATACATAGTGATAGTGATATACATAGTGATAAGGCCAGATAAGGTCTAAACTTCATGAAATCAATTAATTCATAACAAAGCAATGGATTTTATATCTGCTGTCATTCTGATGCATTGACTCCCTTCCTCCAGAATAATGGTATTTCCTTTTATTTCTTTAGACCTTCCCAACTCATTTGTGAAGGAAATCCATGATTTTGTGCTAGAACAATTCAACATCAGTCAGTCAGAACTTCAGAAAATTCTTCATGATGTTGATCGACTGCACAATGAATTGAGTCCTTTAAAGCTGCGCTGTCAGGCTAATGCTGCCTGTGTGGATCTCATGGTGTGGGCTGTAAAAGATGAGCAAGGTGAAAAGCTCTTCTATCTCTTTGGAATGGCTTAAACTTGTAGCAATACCTTTAAGTATTTTCATTCCTTGCATCATAATATTTGTCATGGCTGTTCATTGCGGATACTGTTTCTAAACTCCTCCTCCCCACCTCCCCAGAAAAAGTTCTAAAATCTTTGAGGAATTGTAGGATAAGGAGAGTGAATGATAAATTCTCCATGTGTTAGGGATTCAAATAAGCATAGGGTTCTGGGTGGGCTAATAACAATTCTGATAAACATTAATTTATGTATTGACTTTTTGGAATTCAGGTGCAGAAAACCTGTGCATCAAGCTGTCAGAAAAGCTGCAGTCAAAAACCTCTAGCAAAGTCATCATTGCTCACTTGCCACTGCTGATTTGCTGTTTGCAGGTCTGTCTTGACATTATTTGATGTTATATCAGAGAATGGGATCTTTGGGGATTTTACATGTTACCAGAAGAGGGTTTCTTATTTCACTTGCTAACGTTAATAGTTTACATCAATGTGCTCTACATCTAGATTTTAGAGGGCTGGTGTGGAAAGTTAATCTGCAGTGGAGAGGTGCTTTTGGAATTTTCTTAGCTCAAGTTGTTTTTGAAGAATAATATTGATGATCTTTTTAAACCAATATTTCATTTCTGAAGTCGTAAATTTGCAATTGAAATAAAAGTTGTGCTTTTACTTCAAAACAAATGTTATATGCTTATTTATTTATTTATTTTCTCTTTTAAGGGACTAGGTCGTTTGTGTGAGCGCTTCCCTGTTGTGGTTCATTCTGTCAATCCATCTCTGAGAGACTTTCTTGTGATACCTTCCCCTGTACTTGTGAAACTTTACAAGTATCATAGCCAGTATCACACAGGTAAAGGAAAAAAAGGCAATATTCCAAAGGATACACTAATGATAAAGTTGCAGCTTATTTGGCTTTTTGATGTATTTAGATGCTTACATATACATAGGAATGAGTTATTGTGATTCAGCTTCCAAATCCTAAAACATATAAGCCTTCTAAGGTTCACTCTGTGTTGGATATTAATTTTGGAAAAATGAATAGCAATGCAAGGTTCTATTTTCATTTTCTGATTCCAGTTTGCCCTGAAAGATGCTGTTCCTAACTTGACAGGTTTATAGAATCTGCCACTTCCGTCTAAGAGGCAGAAGCATGTCATATTAATAAGTTCTGAGAAAATAATAGGCAATTACTGATGATAATTCTGTTAACAGCCAGTAGAATTTTCTGTGTATTTTCACTGAGAGTAAATGAGTATGTAGGACATGCAAATTCAGATGCATTAAGAGTCTTCATCTATTTAATCTTTACCACATTATAATCTACATTTTAAAACAGAGCAAGGAAAACTATGCTCTTTTGCCTTTTGTTTGGTAGTGTGGAGTTGCACCAGAGTAAATATGTATAATGGGTCCGATACTAGAAAACGGTAGCTGGTGTTACCTAGGGATGTATTCGTGTACTGAGTTTTTAGTCTAAAGCTGAAAAGCACCATGCAATAATGTATTTTACTTGTAGAAAGTGAACTGCAAAATGCTTTTATATTAGCTATGGTCAGTTACCTTTTTCTTTGAAATCATACTGCTTCATCAGATACATTGATGATAGAAAATGAGTAAAACGGGTAAGAACAGGTAAGAGGAGAACGGACAGTCACTAAATTCAGGAGTAGTTAAATGCAGTGATACCTTGTGAGAGCAGTGACAACACATGCAGTTTCAAAGTTCTCCAGCACAATTCTCTGAGCTGTGAATTAGACTGTTTTGCAATTATTTACTGGGTATTACCCTGCCTATGTACTTTTGCCTTAGGGTGGAACTGGATGAGAAGGTACTTTAAAAAGTGCTGATTTCTGTACTCTGTGTTCCTAGTAGGTGGTAATGACATCAAAATTAGTGTAACCAATGAGCATTCTGAGTCTACTCTTAATGTGATGCCTGGCAAGAAAAGTCAACCATCCATGTATGAACAGCTTCGGGACATTGCCATAGACAACATCTGCAGGTAAGAGTTGTGTGGTGGCAATGGGGAGGCTGTGATTTTGGAACACGTGCTCTGTTTCCCTATCAGGAGAGCACTGTGACCATTTAGAAGGTGCTGCTTTGTGCTACCTAGCTTTTCTGCCTCTTTTTGATTGTGACTCTGTTTTCCTTCAAATAATCCTTGATTTGTGTTTATGTCCTAATTGTAATATACATGTCTAGTTATGTTGCTTTGCTTCCCATATACCTCGTTTGTGCTAGTCACTATTTTAATAGCAGGATTTTTGTTTTACCTTGAGTTATCATGTTGAGCTTCCTGTAGTAGGACTGGTATACGCTCCAATGTAGTCAGTGTAATGAGTGTTCTACCCTTCCAGACAGCTGTTCAGAGCTGTGGGGAAGACAAATAATTGCTGACTAGAGATGAGGAGTTAAGGTTTTTAATACAGAGGATTCTAAAATTACATTTTTGCATCTCCCCACCGTTACTATTGCTGGAGAAAGCAGCAGTAGAGATTCCTGGCTGCAGTCTTTGGCAGGTGATGCATTAAACTTGCTGAACAGTATTTGCTTATCCTTCCTCAGCCTACCTAGGCACTCTACTTTCAACTATAGTATAAAGCTCTCTCCTAATGCTTAGCGTGCATTCTTCTTTCTGCCATTTACAGCAGTAAAAAATGAAATGTTTAATTCCTGCATTTTTCACTGGTTGTTCTAGTAAGTTTTCTGTTCATTTTTCTTCCAGGTGCTTGAAAGCTGGTTTGACTATAGACCCAGTGATTGTTGAAGCCTTTCTTGCTAGTTTGTCTAACCGTCTCTACATCTCACAAGAGAGTGATAAGTAAGTTGTTAGCCATGAAGTCAATTTTACTTTCTCCTAGTGAACTTAAGCTTATTCTGGGGCACAAGGACTAGCAGCATTATTTTAGGGTGAAATGTAGCTGAGAATAATGAGCTTGTGCTTGGGGATAAAGAATTTCCCATGCAAATGTTTGCAGATCTGAGCTTTTATTCTGATACTGAGATGTATTCTGTCTGATAAAGTAATCAAATCTGTGGTGAACACTAGCCTGTTTCTAGCCCTGTTTTGAATGAGATTCTCTCCTGGGTCCTTCAGACTTTTGTGGCTTGATATAGCTTGTTGTCACTGTGGAGTCTGACCTGCTTCTATTTGTAAGTTCTTACTGACCAAGAAATTTCCAAGGGAAGATCCTAAAATAGCTTCTTTGACTGTCATGTTTTAATGTTTTCCAGATCACTTTTACCCCTTTTTACTGGTATTTGTAGGATAGTTGGTTTACAGAGCAGTGTGGGTCTCCTCATATTGAGTTTGAGTTATTTTGAAAAGCAGACCTGTGCAAGTATATCTCTGATGTTACAGTGTGATGTAGGTGAGTGTGTGGAGGAGTAATAATAAAGTTGTTAGTGATATTTAAGTTTAGTATATGGATTGTTTCCTACATGCAGTGTGACTATACCTGCTGCTCTTGCTATTTGTTGTTAAAGAATTACATGTATGGTTTTGGTTCATTTTGTTTGTTTTGTAATAGGGAAGCTCATTTGATTCCGGACCACACAATTCGTGCTTTAGGGCACATTGCAGTGGCACTTAGGGACACCCCAAAAGTGATGGAACCCATCCTGCAGATCTTACAGCAGAAATTCTGTCAGCCTCCTTCTCCTCTTGATGTACTCATCATTGACCAGCTGGGCTGCTTGGTTATCACTGGAAATGTAAGGAAAAAGCTGGAGAAGAATGGCACAGTTCCTCTTTGGTTAAAGGGGAAAATTTATGTTTTAGAAACTCTATTTTTCCTTTTCTTCTATTTTTCTTTCTTTTTTTTTTTCCTCTCATCTTCATTGCATATATGCTTTTGTACAATGCTTTTGTTTCAGTGACATCAGAAAAAAAAAACGTAATTCATAATGTGTAAAAATGCTGTCCCACTTAACTTTGATGTTTTTGCAGGAGTTAAAAACAAAACTTAAACCCTCAATGTTAATGTCTTCAGAAGGTATTTAATAGTTTATAAGTTTGCCTACATCCAAACTAGATGGATGTTATTATTTTTTTTTAAATCAGTAAGTAAATTCCCAAGACTTATAGACCCTCCCCTGCCCCCCCCTCCCCCAGCCTTTAAAGGTACAGATTGCCTTATTCAATGATGCAAGGATTAATTGACTGACTTTTTGCAAAAGTAATTCTTGCTCCAGAGTGAGTGATTAAGAACTAGTAGAACAGAGACCTGAAAGAAGTATTCTATTGGGAAGACAAAGTTAAAAACTTGATACGTTTTGTAACGTTTGAGCAATTAAAAGCATTAATGGAAGTATTCCACTGTGTGCGTTATGGAAGCTGAAGCTATTGCTCAAGCCGTAAAGTGAACCTCTATTTGAAGAGCATGATAATATGTAAAGTGTAATTTTACAGGATCATTCTGCAGAGACATTGTATTCAATAAGCTCCACTTTGTAATTTCTTTTCTTTCAGCAATATATTTACCAGGAAGTATGGAATCTGTTTCAGCAGATCAGTGTTAAAGCAAGCTCAGTTGTTTACTCTGCCACGAAAGATTATAAGGATCATGGATACAGGTAACACTTAGCAGTCTCTCTTAATTGTATGGATGCTGTAGTGAATTTCCTTCATGCTAAGCTATGGATTTTCATTTTTTCCAGTACATGTTTTACAGTGAGGTTGCAAATAACATTATTTTTTTTGATATTATTGAGAATTAGTATTTTTCTTTAAATAATAACAGATTTAAAAATAATGCACAGATTCTTAAAAATCTTTTTCACTATAAGTAGTGATTTTTTTTTTCTGTAAAGATGTAAAGAGTTGATGATGGTTACATGGTAGTTGTCATGGATTTATGTTATCTATAACTGTAGTAATTAATCTGTTAGCCTATAAAACATAATGAAGCTTTTTTTTTTTTTTAAATGGTCCTAGTACTTGTTAAGAGTTAAACACAAACCGTAAAAAATTTAATCCTCGATATATAGGTATGCATTGCGGTATCTATTATAATTAGATTATCGTTACTACTAATAAGGCACTGAAAATATAACACTTCATACTGAGAGGCTGCTGGTTCATAACTTTCCTTTCTTCTCAGACACTGCTCCTTAGCAGTCATTAATGCCCTAGCTAACATAGCTGCTAACATTCAAGGAGAGCACCTCGTGGATGAGCTATTAATGAACTTGCTGGAATTGTTTGTTCAGCTTGGGCTAGAAGGAAAGAGAGCTAGTGAGAGAGCAAGTGAAAAAGGACCAGCGCTGAAGGTAAGATACTTGCAGATACTTAATTCCATGCAGCTTTGTGTTGATGTGGATGGTGAGACAAACTTGCTCTGTGCAATAGATCTAGTCTGGATTTGAGCTAGGAGGCAGTGTTTCTTTATTTTGAAGATGCTGATAGTAGTTTTTACTAGAACACTCTTTGCTCAACATAGAATAAAATCTTAGAAAAGGTATTCTGAAGACTGGACTGATTCATTTTCAAGAAGACTTGGAGTAAGAAAGACCTTGCATATGCTGTGCTCCCATCTGTTTTGAAAATCAGTTTGGAATGGAATATTTGGAAATAAACAAAACCAAGTTTATTTCTCTCTCTCTCTTTTTTTTTTTTGGTTGTCATATTCTGATTCTCAGAATGCATATAAAAAAAAACACCACACTTAAATTGGTTCAATAACTATTAAATTTCTTCAGGGTCTTTTTTTTTTTTTTTTTTTTCTTTTTTTCTGGTTTTGTTTTGCAGTGGTGTTGAATTGTTGTTTTTTAAACCAGATCTTTTAGCCATGCAGAAATTAGCTTGTGAGGGTTACATTTGCTGTTGCTAATAGTCAATACGAATGTGCCCTGGATATGCCCAGGGATGGAAGTCATGGCATCCCCTTCATCTCCACTGCTGGATATTACTTTAAAGGGGGTAATAACAAAAATACTTGTAGAAAAGCAAGTTTCCTGCAGTTGCAGGTGGTGGTGTCACATGCTGCCTTCTGGCTATCAGAGCTACCTTGCATCTCTTCAAATACTCAATATTATAATAGACATAAATAGTTGTTTTACAGACTGGTTATTTTTTGCTTCACTTCAGTAGTAAAATTAGACTTTTGGCAAACATTTTACACTTGGCTGTGGCCACCTGTTTAATGTGAGTATTTTTCTAGCCGTTGTTGTATGTCAGAATAGGGATGATAGCAATGGATATTTTTCCCCTTTTAAGCTCAAGGCATCACAGCTGAAGACCCTTTCTTGGGGTGCCTTCAGTTCACCTGTTTAGAAAGAAAACGTGATTTCTCACTAATGCTGAAGCCTCAGAAGGCAGAGGAGGATAGTACATGCTTGGAGTTTTATGCCTAGGTTCTGCAGGGCCACAGTGAGTGGCCTCACTGTGAGAAGCCACCTGAGGAGTTTTGATGAAAGACTGCTGGGTATGCACAGTCTGTGGGTTTAGAGGCTGTTCTCTGAGCCAAGTAATGCACATCTATTTGCAGGATTCAGGTCTATAATTGGCTAGGTATATTTCCATTGGCACAGGGAGTAGGAATTTGATGCTTGAAATATGTCATGTAGTAAGTATTTCAGAAAAGCTTTTGTAGATGTTTTGATGAAAACTTCTCTTTTTTTTTCCAGGCTTCAAGTAGTGCAGGGAACCTGGGTGTGCTTATTCCTGTTATTGCTGTGGTGAGTATCCAGTGTTTCAGTAGCTGCAAATAGAGGAGTTTCTCTAATGTATCAAATATCAGTGCTATTGAAAGGCAGATGGTTTGAATAACATTTTAGTAATGACATATCTTTAAAAATAATTGATCTTTTGTGTTTCAGAGTTAATTTGTTGCTAGTCATGAATTCAAAAGATTCATGAGCTAAATAATACCATAGGGGATATATTTCTGAGTAACAATTGGTTTGCAATGTAATAAGCAGCACATGTCTGGAAAAAAATGGCATGAGGACAAAACTGAAAAACAAAAGTTAATGGAAACAGAGTTAAAAATAAATCCTAGGTTGGCAGCACAGTGAAGTCTGCTTCTTAGAAGGGGAAAGAAAAAAAGATGAATCATTGAAAAGGAGAAGGAAGGAAGGGGAGAAACTATTCTCTATCATTTGAAACTGGAGTTGACTTTCATGTTAAAAGCATTTTAGGAAATGTGTAAGGTTACTGATGGCCATTCCAGACTGATTTTGATGTATGTCTGTTTTTTGGTCTTGGTTGACAATATTTTCCATGGAAAAACAATCTTTGAATCAATGAATAAAACTACTAATCCAGCCAGAAACTGGTGTGCAACTTTTTCTAGATTTCCAGCAGAAAACTCGGTATGTCTAAGCTGGGTTTCAAAGTCAGCGGATCTGCTAGCTAGCTCTTCGAGCTTTTAAAAAAAAAAAAAAAACAAACTAACCCTAAAAGATTCATAGACAAACTTACTGGAGGACAAAAAACATCAGGTCATTTTCTCTCCTCCTGATTTGGATTCTTCTTTGGGATGTTTTCTGTACAGCTAGTAAGACAAAAAGGGAGTAGGTGTTAAATGCTTTCACTCAGCATGCCTGTTTGTAGCTTGTTGACATTGCACATCCATTAACAAGTAGGAAGATTCATATACTTTATACTCTGCCCTCATAAACTTTTGTACTGAATTTTTTGAAGAGTATAGCCTAAAAATCGCACCTTTAATTCTGTAGCACCAGTTAAAGATCAAAGTACTTCTTACCTCTCCCTATCCTTCTTACCTCTCCCTATCCTTTCCATCATTGTCCAGCATAAGCTCTGTGGCCCAGTGCTTGCAAAGGCCACATCCTAGCTCTACAGGAATATCCTTAGGAGTATCCTGGATCACTGCTAGTCAATAGCTCTTCAGGCTGTGAATGAACCAATTAGCCCTGTTTTGAGAGATACTGCGTATTGGGCAGCATTTTCCCACTATTAGAGAAGGCAGTGCTCATGACAGCACTGATTGCAGTGAAAGTATGACCAATACCTGCGTATGTACAAAAAAAAAAAATTCAAAATAGAAATCCAAGTCACTTCACAAGAGATACAAAGGTCTCTATATCCATGCATGTTCAAAGTGTATTAAAAAAAAAAAAAAAAAAAAAAAAAAAAACCCAAACCCCCAAAACACTATTTCTTAGAGACTTGATGTAAGAAAATGCTTTTCTGTTTCAGTTTTCTATTGATGTTATATTTACTCTGAGTAGCTGGTGTTAACTACGTTTTTCTTAACCAATGTGACCTTTAAATGGAGTCAGTGCCAGAATCTGAAACCGGAGTTAATGGTTACATTATGGTGGTTGAAGCAAATATTTGACTTCTTTGCACAATGTATGAAGATCATGAGTTTTGAGCAGTAGCTAATTTGCTTTTCTGCTTTATGTCTTTCTCTTCTATTTCCTGTTACCTATGTCTCAAAAATACTGAATTTCAGATGCTCCAGCTTGTTTAATTCTTGATAAACTAATCAAATATGGGAGCATGAAGAAGTAATCTTTTGAATATATTTTATTTTTGAATATATAGATAGTAAAATGTGTATGTGAATGTTAATGGTTCAGTACTGAATGTTATTTTTTTTACCTTATGACCTTAAGAAGCACAGTGTAAGACAGGAGTAAAGTGAACATTCGAGTTCATTATTTGATATTTGCTCTTCACCATTCTGTTTTTTCCTGTATGAGTATTTCATTTACTGTCTGGTTAAAAAAGAAAAGTTTGTCTATGGGGCAAATAATTGCAATAGTTGCAAAATGAAAATTGGTAGTAAGTAAAAGCAAAATTAAACTCAGTATTGGAACACAGCTTTTTAAAAACTTTCTGATTCTTAAAATAACTGTTGGTTGATAGCTCCATTTGCATTTTTTTGGTAGCATGAAACAAATTTAAAATATGAATATATTTAGTGCATGCAATTACAGATGCATGTCATATTTGATACTACAAATTGTCAAAAATTAGTAGATTGTAATGTACATGTTTTAAAATGTGTGATGCAGTGGAAGGTATGAGAAATCACTATATTCATTCATTTTAGTAACTTGTATATAACTCTTACTCTGTGCTGTAGAATGCAGATAGATATTCACTTTTTCAAATGTGAAATGAATGTGTGTGCTGTGCATATAGTTACCCAGATGACTCAAAGCCTTTAGAGTAAGCCTTGCAAGATGTTGCAAGATTTTGTCCATAAAATTGAATCTGGAGAGTGTATGTGAACCCTTAACATGGGTTGAGGTTGCTAGAAATCACTTTTGGTAGAGAGGAATAGTTGATAGAGAACTAGTGAAATGAGCATTTATTCCATATATAAGGTTTTTTGAGGATCTTTAGTTTACCTGTTTGGTCTAACTCTGATATTGCTTGTACCAGTGAAGAGCAGAGGAGAACTGTATTGTAAACACTGTTTCTGTGTGATGTTCACTGAGTAGAAATCATTGAAGTTAAGCAGAGGATCCATGAGTCTTTCATTCCTGCAAGACATTTTATCTCCTTTTTGGCCACTGGTCCATATAGATCTGCTCAGTGTTAAATGCTGCAAGCAAAAGCAGGAATGTAGACACCCATCCTTTTTAAAGTTAGATTATGTAAAATACTCAGCAGAGGCTTAAACCAGTCAGAAATTCAGAAATTCCTTATTTCTGTTTCCTATAAAGAGACACCTTAGCACAAATTTAGAGCTAAGCTTCAAGCATCCAGATAGTCTAAATGTTTTATTGATTATATTTTATACACTTAAGTAGAACACAAAGTGTAAATTACTTTGTGATTTTTTTTTAATACACTTACATCAGTACATGGCACTAACCATTCTAAATTGCAGTCAAATCACTTCCTGCTATGAGTCCATTCTTATGAAACTATCTGCAGATAGAATATTTTGTTTTGATAGCAGTGGCAATTGTAATAAGTAATATGACAATAAAGTTGCCTTTACAATATTACTATATTAATGTGTAATCATACAGCCTGCATATAAAAACATGCTGGAGATCTCCACTTTTAGGACATGGCGGGGTTGACAACTCTACCCATGAACAGGAGGCAGCTGGTACGATGTTCGTAGATCAGAAACAAAAAAGGACGATCGACAGTAAAGCGAATCTGAGTGGAGAGAGGCATGAACCCCACGTTGGTTACTGATACAGCCTCTGTGCCCTCCTCATTCACAGTGATTGTGCCTTGGTGATTGAACTGTGGGGAGAGAAAAGAAAGAAAAAAGAAATAGAGGATCTCTTCAATATACTCAAAATCATGGCCTCACAGCATTCCTTCGTCCCTTTTTTTCATTCCCTACCCTGCATTTGGCTCCCTTGTGACAGTTTTGCTGGTAGCTCCTCTGTGGCCACGATCTTTTTGGTTTGGGTTCTGAATAGGCCTGTTCCTGGCTGAATGACCACAATGCTTCTAATAAGCTTGACATCCAATTAAACATAATCCTCATTATATAATCAGAGTACAAGAAAGTACAGAGACACCCTTATGCCTCCTATGTTCTCCAGGAAAGGCAGGATAATATATTATTTTAGCTCATTGAACTCTGAATTATTGTTACTATGTTGCCCTGTTTTCAAGTGATATATTTTAATCAATAAGGGAATGAAAACAGAAGAAGATTAAGTACCCTGTTGATGGTAACTTTTTCATTTGATATACCGGAATAGTTGCCTTTTTCATTAAACAGTTCTTCTACTCCCATGGATCTCAGAAAACCAATCAAGTCATAGCTCTTCTCCAGCTTAAATTTAGGCAGAACCACTTCTCTTGTTCTAGCAAAAAAGAAAAAAGAAAAATAATTCGGGAAAGTACATATTTGCATTATTCCTTTGATTCATGTTTTCTAACATTTTCACAGAATAACGCTAGGGAATATACCATAATTTGTACTGTATTTTCACATTCAAAACTTAGGCAACATTAGTTTTAAGTCCCGTCCCCAGACTGTCAGTTTGTCCGTGTAATGGTGGCCATGCTTTACTTGTCCCTGCAGGGTATAGGGCCCTAAGCATTTCAAGTGCATAGTTACGTATGCCTGTAAGAAGTGTTGAACTGTCAGATTTTTCAGGAGTGCTGAATCTGAGATTTGTTATTTCTATGCAGTAGAAATAAGCTGGCTTCTCAAATCATCTCTTTTTGTCTCTCAAAGTCAGAGGACAGACACTATCTAGTGTGACATCTTCCATAATAGAAGCCATATATATGTTTTTTTCTCTCTACCGTAGTTGTGGTCGGCATAGTTAGTTCCTGAATGTACAACCTCACATTTCAGATGTGTTGATGTGCATATTGTTGAAGTGAACATAGGCTGTTTACCATATGATTCAGATTGTTCTGCAGAAATATCCTGTTGTTATCATGCCGGTATCTTTTTCTCTTCCTTGCAAATTTTATGAGTAAGATTTTTTTTTTTTTTTTTTTTTAATCCTCAGTATTAAATATTTAATAGCAGGACCAATAGGACTCCTTTAGAAACTTCCACCTTTACCTCCTTTGTTTTGTTATTGGTGTTCAGTGAGGTAATAATCTCTCTGGTGATGCCCGCTTACTGGTAAGAGATCTTTGGTTCTGATACTTAGTTCAGTTTATCTGTCTTTTTATTATTTTTGATTTAGAGCTAGTTAATATTTTTTATTCAAAATACCCTATGTTACCTCTGTGCTCTTTACTTAGCCTTGCCAGTCTCATCAAGACAGTACATTAAGACTAACTTCTCAGCAGATACCTGTTAGTCATGCTCCTCTGCCATTTTTCAACCACTTGAGGTGTTATTTGCTTTTCTAGGGCTTTCATGCCGGAGAGCTTGTGTGGAAGTACAATGAGCATACTGATGTTCCCTACGAAGGGGAGCTGGATCACACCACAGTCTAACTCGGGGTCTGCAGCAGCTAGGAAGTTCCCTTTAGTCTGCATCATGGGAACCTTGATTGTTTGCTTTTCATTCAATCGGAAACTTCTCTTGATTGTCATTTCCACTGGAAACTTATTTTCCCATGTTCCTGTTAACAGAAGCAGAAGACAATTAAGCAAAAAACCCAAAGAACCTTGTTTAAAAAAATATTCCCAGAATAACAGCTTATGAATTTGAAAATACTGTAGTAGATTAATTTTTACTAAGACTAAATAAGGTGAATGCAGCGTTTGTATGATTTTGATATTCTGAATTATTACACAAGTAGATAAACACAAATTGGACATATGAATGGGCTGTGTACTAGTTTTCTAGAGGGAACCTAGAAAATAAAGTTTAAACATGCAAAATGTCTAGCAGATCTTTCGTGTAACAACAACTGGCAGCTATTTTCAATGAACATATGATAGCTGAAATTATTACTGAAATGTTCTGTTTGAAATGTGTTGTTATTGCATCAAGCTAAGTAGCTTTTTTTTTCCCTATTTTTAATACTGTTTTAAAAGATAATATACTGAAGACTTTACCTGGACTTAGATCATTTGATCAAATCAACGTTTCATCTTTAGATATCCTGAAGAGTCTGAGTGTCGACTGCTTAATTTTCTGAACGTATTTGATTTGGTTTCCACACATGTGAGTTTGTCATCTAACAGATTACGCCCAAAGAATTAAAGCCCACTCCTTTTACAGGCCAGAAGACTTTTCCATCAGGGCTTGAATCATGCTATCTGGGGATTCATTGGGAATTATTTCAGATATTTATGGATTATGTAAAAGAAATGTTTTTTTCTTTCTTTTTTTTTAATGTCACTAAAACTTTCTACAAAGCTGGCTCTGGAAAAAACATTATTCCGTAATCAGTAGACAGAGTTAGAATTTTATAGTGGACATAAGGCTATTGGTATTTCCTGTTAGAACTCTGGATTTTAGATCACCATTGGCAAGCAAATACATGGGGAATTTGGATGTGACTGTGTGAAGAGACACAAATTTAACCTTAATTAGTTCCTTTTAAGAAAGGGTTGCAAGGGATACTAAGATCCTTTATTGGACTGTGCCCAACTGACTGTAAGGTAATGGGGGGAAAAAAAAAAAGGCTTCTGATCTAATTTGCATTCTAACAGTTTCTTGATATGTCAGATTGCGAGGAAACAATTTGAGAAGTGATCAGGCTATAGTTAGTGCTTTGAAGGGAAAGGAGTATAAAATGAATTGCACCATGCCTGAGCAAGTTGCCTTACCTATTAGAGAAAAACAACATCTGGATGTTTGGGGGGGTCCAAAAGTCCCCCCAAAGTGTGAAGACTCCAGCCAGCTTGAAAGAGCTGTTGGCCAGGGGAGTTTCATCAGCACTGTTGTCACCTAATGGGAGAAATTTCTCAGCTCTTATGGGTAACAGTGAGGAGCTGAGAAACTTTTCTTGGCTTCACTTTTGTAAATGTTTATGTATCTTGGGATAAAATGCTGATCTCCGGCAGGAGTCTTGTGATTGTCTGGGTTTAGCTGTAGCTAGTTTGTACTTCACAAAATTTAGTGACTTTCTGTTTTGAATCTTCCTGGCATGATGTCTTTGGATCCTTCTGCAGTGGTGGTAGCTGATTGTAGATACTGATTGACTTAGCTTTTGCATTCAGGTCTAGGATCTCCACAGAGTAACCAGAAGATCTGGGAATACTGTCAGTTATCCAAAGTTGCCATGATCTACCATGACTAAAGTAACCATCTGATACTTGGTAGTAGGAAGCTAATATACAAATATTCAGGAGAGAAAAGAGGTGGATCTCAGCTGGAGATAGACTGGACAGAGTTGTATTACAGCTGGAGATAGATTGTTTCCTACCCAACACTGAATAGCTTCCAATGCCTCTGCTACCCTGTTTCTCACAAAAAGGAGTTTTAGACACTGTAGTGTTTGGAAAGTATCTCCTTGTTCTGGGCATCTGTGTATCTGATGATAGTCCTGGGTTTCTTACCTCTGCTTAACAGTCATCATGTATAAAAGAATGGTAGGGAAATGAGAAAACCCAAGAACAGACTTGGTTTTAAAAGATCAGTTCCACTTGAAGTTGGAAGTGTCAGAAGACTGTGGCCATAAGATGAACAAATGGGAGACGATCTGAAAATGATCTTTTAGGTTTTGAGGGATAGAAGTTACAGCATTCAGCAGAAGAAGCTTTGGAGTAGACAAGAAACTTAGGAGTTTCCTTGAAGCACAGACTTAATGAGGACCAGGAAACTCCTTTCTAGGTTATAGAAAGGAACATGTTCTGCTCCAGGCACTACCATCCTTTAGTAGCACCCTGTATTTCTCTACTGGTCTTTTACTTCACCTTCATCTGTTTTTCATCTTATACAGTCTGTACTGGATTTCTTTGCTGTCCTCTGTTACTCTCGCACTGTCAGTTCCCAGCCCTTGGTCGCTTAATACAATATAAGAAGTTTTTTGAAAAGCTATCAAACTTTTGACCTGAGGTAGATAGTCAACGCTGGAAATCTCACTGCAAGCTATTAATTTAAACATAAAGAAATCAAAAATAAGGAATTATAATAGGAATACATTGTACAGTCTTTATCCTAAGCCTCTTTATGTTCAGCCTATAATGAAACATGTAGGAGCCCATGTTAGCACTCTGTACTGAATTTACCAAATTATTTCAAGGTATGAATACCTTTGTTTTTAGTTTTAGTGGAGGACTATTTTGGTTAGTTTCTTCAGTCCACTGAATTGGCCTGTTCACAAGGGTCACATTCTGATGATATAGTATTACATACTTAAAACTGAAATTCTTTAAAGCTGATTATCTCTATGAATCCTGAATACTTCAGAAATGTTATGTACTTTAATTGAAATCAACTAATGCAGTTTCATTGAAGTCGATAACCTGAAAGAGGAGCAAATCTAACTAATAGCATACATTCACGTGGAAAAAGTAACAACTTCACTATCCGATGGACTTTTTCAAAAGCTTATGTTTTCTGAGACTATTTTGCATTCATTTGTCTTTTGTAGTATAAGTTTTGGTGATAGTAACTGTTTGCCGTCTTTATGCAATACCCAGTGTAAGTTCAGGGCACAATTGGATCATGAAAGTGCTAGAGAAACATTCAAAATATAGACTTAATGTAGATTCCTCTTTAGAGCTGTGGACTAGAGCTCAGTTCAGTCTTGGATTTCTAATGAAGTATACAGTTCACTGCAGCCTGAGATAATCCCTTTCTAAAAATTGAAATAAAACATTTTTACCTTTAAAGTAAAGACAGTTAAGAATCATCATCAGTGTTGTGGGGTTCACATTCACAAGAGCTTCCTTTATTAATCCTTTGGTCAGCTTCAAGATCCGTTCATTCGTTTTAGTTATGAAGCTAGGATCTGAAAAATCAGCTGGTTGGGCATCAGCAAAGTAGTATGTTTTCATATTGTTTTTGAAATCATTCAGAATAGAAAAGTCCTTTTGAACATAAAGATCATTGACAGACCTCAGCGTGTAACCAAAGTTGCGCCTGAAAAGCCGATGCGTGAGTTTGCGAAAGAGGTTATGAACAGTCATGAGCTCGTACTTGGTGCTGGCGTTAATGAAGTCTTCAAAGCCAAGCACGGATAATACTTCCTGATGAGTGTGACCCTTCAGTCCCAGGGAAAGCATAGCCATTGCAGTGGAAATACCAACAGGAGCCATCAGAATATTATCTGAAGAGTTGGCTTTGTCTGCCACACTTCGGTAAAGGTTGAAGCCAAAGTTTGCATTCAGGATATTAAGGCGCTGGATCCTAGTTTTGCCTTGGAAAAGTTCAAGAATATTTCCTTGCTGAATTTCAGAAATCATGTATGGACCCGCATCAATAATGTCACCGTAGTCATCTTCTCCCAGTATTTTTTCAAAATCTAGGTAGTCCTCTTCCTCCTCCTCTTCAGGAATCAGATCATTAGTAATAGTGTTTTCTTTGTGGAACTCCACAGGAAGGTTTTGCATATCATAGGTCCCATTGTCATGTTGATGTGCATCTTTAAGGCTTTCAAAATGCTCACTGAAGTCCTTGATTCCACAAAATGTGGAGGTTATAAAGAGAGCAAGGGCAAATAAATGAAATAGGAGCCTCATTCTGAGAGATTAAAAGCTAGAAGAAAACATAACATAGTTGACAAGGTGTATGGTAATTATACTTCACAGTCGCCTATTTCCTAAGTGAGAATTTCAGGTTTACTTTGAATTCTGTCAAATACTAAATTTTGTAGTTATCTTATTTGACAGCGCTTTACTAGTGCAGAGCTTAATTAGTTTTTCTGCTAAAACATTTTTGCTTATGCAATGTGTCAAGTCTGCCAAATGATCTGTTGACCTCTTGCCAAAGGAGAGAAGTAGTTAGTGAGAGTCGAGCAGCAACAAATAGTTTACTTAAATATCTAGGACTTTTGATTTAGAAACCAGTAACACTTTAAAATGTATACTGACTGTGTTACTAATGTATATTGATGAGTAGACATGAAGATGGCTTCAAGGGTTTGAAGTTGGGAGGAGGAGGGGGCCAGGCATTCATTAAAGGAGCGTATTGGAAAGCTGGGAT
>VZSV01000122.1:2283289-2354509 GCA_013398735.1 Nothocercus julius | reverse complement strand
ATTCAAATGTAATAATTCTGTATCTAATTGAAACTGTAAAATGAAGGCATCAGGTATCTTTCTAAGAAAGCAATTTGCTAGGCTTTTAATTTCTGGCAAATTGCTTTCTTAGAAAGATACTTGATGCCTTCATAAACTCAGTTTCCACAACAGTATTTATATTGAGTAAAAAAGCAAACAGTATAATCTACAGTATAATCTAGGAAAAAACACTGAATACTCTCAATACAAGAATCTTATTAAAAGCCTTGATAAAATGGTTTTAAACTAGCAAAGAGTATAAAGAGCTGTGTTATAGGTATGAAATGCATAGGTACGTTTACCTGTGAATAAAGCCAACATGGAAGGACAAGTATTTCCAAACATGCTGTGGCAGGACTGAAGTAATAAAGCAAAAATCTTAATCTATTAAGTTTTCTCCATTAAGCCTGCAATCTTAAAACCATTTAAGATGATTATTCCATATCGCGCGTGTGTGTGTGCGCATATATATATATATATTTTTTTTTTTTTCCTTTTTTGTAATGAAGGATCACTAGGAGCTGCCTTTTAAAGGGAAAATGACTTTCAAAGTCCTACATTGTGCCTGAAAGGTTTCAATATTTTCCTTGCATCTTTATAAATTCATTTCTTGTCTTTCCCCACGCTCAGAAATAAAGCCTTCAGAGCTAAGCAACTCTGTGCAGTAACTATTGATGAGTGAGTGTTTTCTGCTTTTGCCGTACTGGGTTTTCTGTACTTCCCATCTTTACTTTTTCATATTCAAAAAAATTTGTTGTTTAGTTGCATTTATATAGACAAACCTTCCCCCCGCCCTTTATGTCAGATCTAATTAAAATAAAGAAGCTTACCTTTAAGCCACTGTACGGAAAGGATGTGTTGAATAGCTCATGGAAGCGAAATGGAAGAGTTTAAAGTTGAACTTTGACGCTCGCTTTTGTGTATCTCCAAAGCAAACATGCTCTAAACCAAACACTAACTTGCTTTGTCAGCCAAAATCCCTCTCTTGCATAGTGATCTGTGCTGAATTGTATGTTGTTTATTGAGCAACTTCTATGGCTTTGCAGGTACTTGCTTGCTTTTGAAAAACAAAACAAAACAAAAAAAAAAAAAGAAAAAAAAAACAAAAAATCTTTGAGCAAAAATTGGTATGTAATGTTTTTCAAAATTCAGTTAAGCTTCAATTAATCTTATCCAGTCAAATTGAATAAAGCTCTTGATGAGTCTTTTACTTTTGAAACACAGCATGTGTTTCTAACACTTTTTAGAATCACAATGTTAGAATTATTTCATAAATTCATATAAAATTGCATATCATATTGACTGGGACTTAAGTCTGCTCTGGTGCTAGTGGCTGTTTGTATAAAAAGTGTCATCTTTAAATGTGTTAAAAAACTAATGTTCTCTTACTTGCTAGTTTAGACAGTAAATTCTCTAGAACTGATGTCATAGTGTGCGTGGGTGCAAAGAATAAATGATCCCCAAATGGTGCCTCAACATATTTCTGTAAAGCCAATAAACAATAGCAACCTTATGCTTAGACTAATATTTCTTTTTGTTTTTGGGTTCATTTGTACTGGAACAAAGCTGCATAGTATTGTGTTCAGCTCACAGCTTAATGCATGCGGTGATCTCTTCCCTGCACAGTTGTATGCTGATACTATGTCTTCTTTAGATGTTACCGCATCAATACAATAGATTCCTATGTAAAATCAAGTGTTTTTTTTTCTTTTTTTTTTTTTTTTTGCTTCATGTATTTCAAGTATTATCATTTAAGTATTCTAACAAAATAATTTTTTCTTCAGAATAATGATAGCAATGTAATGTTAGTTTACAATAATATTATTCTGTTACTAAAAACTAGATTACAGTTTTGCCTTTGGAAGTCATGGTGAATTAAGTTACTGCTTCATTAACATTGAGTTAAGTTATTATAAATTCCTAACATCTTAAGATTTTAATTTTTATTTCTTTATGTTAGCTCACTAGGCGCTTGCCACCCATCAAGGAGGCCAAGCCCAGGCTGCAAAAGCTCTTCCGTGACTTCTGGTTGTATTCAGTGCTGATGGGATTTGCTGTGGAAGGATCAGGTATCAATTCTAGTCAGAATTCAATTCAAGCAGGTGTCAATTCTAGTAGAACAGCATTGGTACCCAGGTTTAAACTCTTGAGTGTAACTCTTGAAAATCATTCAGTAGGCTGAAGGAAGATTATAGACATAAGCGAAGCATAAAACAAGCTGTTTACGAGACAGTTTTCTGGCAGAATTTCATTACAACCTGCTCCTGTTTTGCAATGGGATTCCTCACAGTGTGATTTGTTGTTGTACTTGGGGTTGTTGTTGTTTTGTTTGTTTGTTTCTCAGCGCTAATTAGCCATGATTTACCACTTTTAGCTGAGTTTGTGAAAGGGCAGAGCAGACTCATGGGGAGGGGTAAGATAAAAAACAAGGTAGAAACTTGTCCATTGAGAAGTTTCCCTTGGAGTTACCCACCCATGTTTGTTAGGTTTGGAACACAGTCCGATTGCGCTGGCTGTTTGTGCATAGGTACAGGAAAAGTTGAGCCCTAGAAGGACTGCAAAGCTTGACGATGCTGATTCACTTTGTGAATCTTAATCTGTTAAATTTGTTAGAGAACGGGTAAGAATGTGGTTTAATGGTGATAATAATCGTTGAATATGGTTCACTGAGCTGTGTCCGCTTAGCGCGTTCTCCCTCACCTTCCTCTTTGCCCTTGTCCTCCAGGTTTGTGGCCGGAGGAATGGTATGAAGGCGTATGTGAAATTGCCACCAAATCTCCGTTACTCACGTTTCCCAGTAAAGAACCTCTTCGATCTGTTCTTCAGTACAATTCTGCCATGAAAAATGATACTGTGACTTCTGTAAGATTTGGTTTGTTTTATTGTATCCTTCCATAATGTCCTCCAGGTATTAAAATATTATAATAATGAAGAAATACTTCTGTGGAATAGAGCAATATTGGTTTTACCTGCCTCCTATTAGTGAATAGCAGGTTTTTTTTATGCACACTACCTTTATTCCAGCAGTATATGCTTTCATCGAGTTTACTTTCATTGAGTGTGATAATACAAGTGTTTAATGTGATAGTCACACTATTTTGGTTAAGTATGGAAGCTCCATAGACCCTCTCTGCACAAACTTGTTTTTCCCAAGATGTTTCAGAAGTTAGACAGCAAATGCTTTCAAAATAGAAACTATTCTAGCCCTCCCGCTCTGAATGACTGAATCTATTCACCTTTAGGCTGAATTAAATGAATTACGGAGTACCATAATAAATCTCTTGGATCCTCCTCCAGAAGTGTCAGCATTGATCAATAAGTTGGACTTTGCCATGTCTACCTATCTACTTTCTGTCTACCGTCTGGAGTATATGAGGTATGTGTGTACTTTATGAGGTATGTGTGTACTTTTTTTTTCTTTTTTTTTTTTTTTTTTTTTTTTTTTTTTTTTTTTTTTTTTTTTTTTTTTTTTTTTTTTTTAATTAGGTGTTTGATTTGGAGGATTTTGTTTTGCTTTTAATTTTTAAATGTTCCAGTCAGAATTGCCAGAAGCTAGAATAAATGCTAATCAATATTTTGAATCAAAGTAGTTCCATGGAAGATTCTGACACTGGGAATTCAGCTGTGTCAGAGTTCTTGTAGGGTGGATAAAGGAATGAAATGCTATAACTGGGCCTAAAAAATATGAGCTCCTCTGTGCAGGAACTAAATTAATATGATTGCAAGGGCCCTGGAAAGGACAGTCTTGAAAGCAGAGAGGTGAGGTCTTGTGTTTTTACCTCCGAAGAATAGCAGAGATACTGTTCTGTGCTATGAGTGTATGGGAGTATAGTAATGGAGCATAGTAAAGGAATTGTACCATGTTTGTGTTCGTGGTGGTTATGTAAGTGCATCAACAGGTTTCCTTTCCCTGTGGTGTGTAAGTTATTTTCTTTACCATATGAGTCCTGTTATTTGAAAGAAATGGCAATATCAGACTTTTTGGAGAATTGAAGTTACTGTAAAATCAATCATTACTGTTTGTTGGTATTTATAGTGGTGTCAAAAGTACTCTGGATTTGTGTTGAAGATATTTAAAAAAAAAAAAGGCAAAAAGTAAATTAACCAACTTCTTCCCCCTGCTCCCCCAAACCACAAAACTGTTTTCATTTTAGGGTGTTGCGTTCAACTGACCAAGATCGCTTCCAAGTCATGTTCTGCTATTTTGAGGATAAAGCAATTCAAAAAGACAAATCTGGTAAGATTATCTATCTAGGTTATGTTGCAACTTGAGATACTAGAAAGCATGCTGTGCAGGCATGCGAAACTGAAACAAATCACGCTTGAGTAACAAAGTGCACCATCATTCAATAGTTTGCTGCTATTTTATTTTTTCTAGAGAAAGTTGATATAGTTTTGTTCAGTGCAGTCTGAGTAAACATAAACACATCTTAAGCATTCAAGAAAATGTAGATCTGATAACTAGACCTTGCATTCTCTCAATTTTTCAGGCATGATGCAGTGTGTGATAGCTGTTGCTGATAAGGTGTTTGAAGCTTTCCTGACAATGATGGCTGATAAAGTAAGTTACTTGGAAACCAGAATTAAAGTTTGTATAAGTGTTCTCATTAAATTTATGAAAAATGTGTTTATCTCTTTCCTTAAATGCTTTATTTTTTCTTTAAATGTTTCTAGCCTAAAACCAAGGAGAACGAAGAAGAGCTGGAGAGACATGCTCAGTTCTTACTGGTGAATTTTAACCACATTCACAAGAGGATAAGGAGAGTTGCAGACAAATACTTGTCTGGCCTTGTAGATAAGTGAGTATAGATTTCACTTCTTGGATGCTTTTTTTTCCACACTTAGAGAATATTCATGGAAGTGAGGAAGGCAGGCAAGTGTCTGTACCAGCACAGCTGGTAGCTCTGTTGGTCCATCTCCTTGAAAAATGTCATCTTAACAATGTTTTCAAACATGTCTCTGAAACCCCTGATTAAAATGAGATTTTCTTTTTATTATTCCCACAGATAGTAGAAGGCAAAATGCTCAAAAAAGCAAAAATATGCTTTATGTCATCATATTGCACACAAAACACTGTCTCTGGTGGACAATAGGCAGTATAATGTTCTGCTTGCATAGTAGAGTGAAGCTTAAAAAAAACCCAGAATTAGTTATTTTAAAATGTTAATGCTGAATTAAAGCAGCAATGTGTTGTTTTTCTTTTCCTTACCCTTTCCATCTCTGCTATTTGGAGCCTGAGGTGTCTAACCTGAGGTTTTGCCTTGACTTTGTTTTTATCTCCGGTGTGTTTCTCTCAGGTACCTTTGTTCCTAGGAAACACTTAACCTTGCTCTTAGAGAGCTATGAATACCTATTGAGTCAGTGTGTTGGGAGCTATGGCGAGCTTAGTGCCTTTTATTGTATATGAGTTTGCCTAGTGATGTATAGAGAGAGCTCTCTGAGCAACTCCATTTCTTGGTTGAAAACATTTCCTTCCTCAGCTCCCCGTAGTCACTGTGGGTGTGGTTTTTGTCTTGCTCTAGATTTCCCCACTTGCTGTGGAGTGGAACTGTGCTGAAGACCATGCTAGATATTCTGCAGACACTGTCACTCTCTCTTAGTGCAGTAAGTTCCTTT
This sequence comes from Nothocercus julius, assembly GCA_013398735.1. Classification (NCBI taxonomy): domain Eukaryota; kingdom Metazoa; phylum Chordata; class Aves; order Tinamiformes; family Tinamidae; genus Nothocercus; species Nothocercus julius. The sequence continues at coordinate 2,348,872 of VZSV01000122.1, read as the reverse complement.
TCCTTGTGATGCTATCACGGTTATAAAATATATCTTCTTACCTTTTCTTAGAAGGGATTTTTTTCCATTGTTCTGCAGTTATTTAACATTTACCTCTTGGAATTCTTGGTTTGTTTGTACCACCGAAGAAGAACCTTCATCGTTAAAATTTATATAATCTTAATTTTAATAATAATTTGTTAAATCTCAGTGCACTCTTGTGGGGTGAGAAGTATATTCATGTCCCTATTTTATAGATAATAAAAGTAATGCTTGAAAGTTATCAAATGAGGTTCAAAAATTCAAGTTTAGTGTTTAAAAATAAAATAAAGGATTGCTAATTCCAGATTATAACCATCAAACTGTCCTATCTCAAGTTAAAGTTTGTTGTTTTTTTTTAATAGTAATAGTAGTTGGTTTATTTTCTTTCTGAGGCGTATATGTGTATCCATATTCCTTGGACTTTCAAAATACTGGATACTAATGTTTTTGAAGATGGAAATGCTTTTTAGAAGCTTGTTTTAGTACTGAGCATTGGGGACAGAGCTTAGATTAAAAAAAAAGTATACTGAAAACCAAGCTGATATTAAAAAGTCTCTTAAATCTGTTCAGATTGATGTTGAGAGACTTATGTTAGCAAACTGGTTTGTAAATCAGCCTTCCTGTTTGGGGGGAGTGACACTTGTCTTGTTCAAGGTAAGTAATGATGAACTGAGACTCAACATTGCCTTTGTTAGGACATTCACAAGGACCAGCCATACTACGACATTCCGGATGCTCCATACAGAATCACTGTCCCTGACACGCACGAAGCCAGAGAGGTAGGCAGTCCTCCTTGATACGTTAGAGAACAAAGCAATGCATGAGCCTTTGGGTCTGGGACATAAATTATTCTGAGCAACTCTGAAAGGTCCTTTTCTGAAAATGTGTCCTTAGTTAATATTTCCTAATATAAAATGGCAACTGAGCATTTATATTTTTCTGAATCTTGGCATGAGACATGACAGTTCTTTGCCTGCCAAAGGCACTTCATTGTTAAGGGAACTTTTAACCATGTCAAGTTGCTGAAATCTGTCTTAGTTCATATAACTGTACTTATTACACCATTAAAAACAGTACTTTCTATTAAATATTCAGTATTTTATTGACTGTGTTGATGCATTTTTCTGTAGAGTATAGTGAAGGATTTTGCTGCACGTTGTGGAATGATTCTGCAAGAAGCAATGAAATGGGCTCCCTCTGTTACAAAATCTCATCTACAGGTAATCAGCCTGCATCTGAGGAAAAAATTAATTTTTACAAATCTCCAAAAACTATGAACTAGCTTGTATGTTACTGATTTTTTTTTCAGGCTATTCAAACATCATTTCAAGCCTCCTAAAATACGTTCTATATAAACAAAATCAAACACAGATCTCTCTGCTAATCCCTTCTTGAGTGGCTGGAAAAAAATGTTCTGAGGTAGATTAGTATTCTGTGTAGAAGAGCTTATGTTAGGGCTTATCACTGTTTCCAGGAAGACTCAAGAACAGTCTGGGGCACTGCAAATCTACCTGGCTTTTGTATTTCTTTCCCTTTGTGAAAAAGTATAACTAACTATATTCCCATCTTCCGGGGAAGCCAAAGCACTTCCTTCTGTAAAATATTTTTTTGCAAAGAGTGTTTCCCTTTGAAGAGGACAGAAGCTTTCAGATTCCTTGCTTTTTACAAAATGGAATGAATCTTACTTTTTGTGTATTTAGGATGACGTTCAGAGTTTCCTAATGCCAAGGGAACAATGCTTAAAAGGGAAGCATAGAGACAATGTTTGTTTTTGGATATAATTGAGTTTTCTAATAGTTCACAAATATGTACCACTTGCTTTGACCTGCCCTTCCTAGAAAAATGCAATAGTTTTCCAACCAACGTAATTGTTTCTCTCAGGAATACTTAAACAAACATCAGAACTGGGTATCAGGTTTGTCCCAGCACACAGGACTGGCCATGGCTACAGAAAGTATTCTGCACTTCGCAGGCTACAACAGGCAGAACACCACTTTGGGAGTGAGTATTAGACATGACTCTTGCTTGTTTATTGGTGTAGCTATATATATCATATTAATTTGATAACATTCAATATAGCCGGGTGTATGGGTTTTCTAAATCATTCTTGTCATGGTACTTGAGTATTTATTCTGAAGGATACCTTCTTTCTTTGTATCTTAAATCAACTTACTCCCAGTCAGGATAATGTTCTGTAAAGTACTGAAAAGTAAGATGGTGGCGAAGAAGAAAGTAAAACTAGCTGTTTCACCAACCAAGATCCTTTGGTTTCACCAACCAAGATACTATTTTGTCTTCTTCTCTGCTTTCTTCTTCATGAAAGGGGAACAGCAGCCCCAGAGATCTTTTTATGCCTTTTTTATGCCCTTTTTTTTTTTTTTTTTTCTTGATCTCAGATTGTATTCATAAAATTAATTATTTGTTTTTTATCGGTTCTGGTACTGTTAGATCTAGTAGTTATGATACTCTTCTAATGATAAGCCCAAGGAAGACTAAATATTTGAAGTATAAATAGAAAACAAAACAAGAACATGTCTTTGGATAGCTACAGTGTAAACAGCTGTATGTGATCTGGTCATAGGCAACCCAGCTAACAGAAAGACCTACTTGTGTGAAGAAAGATTACTCCAACTTCATGGCTTCTCTTAACTTGCGCAACCGCTATGCCGGAGAGGTAAGGATTTCTCCCAAATGTACAGTGTTTACCAACTACAGTATGGCTTTACAGGGGGTAATATTGCTTCCAACTTTAGGTAGTATATGGTTATATGTTCATTTAAGCATGGATTTGTGGGTAAACCTACGGAGCTTTAGCGTGTAGTAATGGAATATATCTGTTTAAGGTAGATCTCCTTACTCAGCATGCAACTGATCCCAAATTGAGCTGATGAAAATATTACTCTCATTTGAAAAATGAATTGTATTTTACAGGTTTCTGGAATGATTCAGTTCTCAAATGCTACAGGACGAACATCTGACCTGAATAAACTGATGGTTAAAGAGCTGAATGATGCTCTTGAGTTGGGCCAGACTGAATTCTATACTCAGGCCATGTTTAAGTTGACTGCACTGCTAATAAGCAGCAAAGGTAATGGAAACCAAATGGAGTTCTACTTTCTGTGAATGCCAGTTGTAAACAATAAAAAATGCCTATATACAATCCCAGTAAACATCAATCTGAAGCAAAACTGTTTTGTTTTTCAATTGCATGTATTTTAGGAAAAGCCTCTCAAAACAGAAGCAGTTTATTAGGAATTGATTACCAGATACTTTTCACATCAGCATGATATTGATTTGTAAAGTGTTTCTTAATCTGTGTGAATGTTTGTTTTCAGACTGCGATCCCCAGCTCCTTCATCATCTGTGCTGGGGACCTCTGCGAATGTTCAATGAACATGGCATGGAAACAGCAATTGCTTGCTGGGAGTGGCTGCTTGCTGCCAAGAACGGAATTGAAGTCCCGGTAGGAAGCAATTTAACAATTCTTTCTCAACCTCTACAAGGCAGGAGAGAGAAAAATACGAAAAAGTCACAGTTCTTGTGAACCTATATCAAATAAGGATGTTAAATGTATTGTTAATCAGTTATGCAGAGGTCTCCTGGGAGGCTGATGTTTTGACTGTAATTTGAATGCCCTTCTTAAGTATATGATATTGCAAAGGAAAGTTGTAGAATTGATTTTGCTGCGTAGGTACCTAAGCTGTTCATGAATTGGCTCCTGAACTGCTGCTATTTATATAATAGTATTTTAAAATAAATGGAAATCAATTCCCCTGCTCATCATTCGGAGCCTCTAGTATCTGACATTACTTCCTTGCACTAAAATTAGTCTTTCAAATGGCCTAATCCTGTGTCAGGTTAGACCCAGCAGTATTTTGTGGAGAGAGGACAAATTCAGCAATAGGAAAGCAACTCACCCACACAGATGGAAAAAGCTGCCTTTGGAAATAGCTTCAATGAGGGAGTGCTAGATGTTTTGCTTGCTGGGAATAATCATCAATCTGAATGTATGCAGGTCAGTTCCACATGCATACGGCAGTGGCTTAACTTCTTAAAAAACGGTTTCATTTTTTCCCTCTTAGGCTTATGGAAAATATGTTCTTTGTACTTTCTTGAGGAGATCAGGGGAGCTCGCTCAGGTGCTGGGCTTCCCCTCTAATGCAGGATACTGCTCCTTAGAGCAAGGCCAACAAAAGTGAATGTGTGGCAGCTTTTCTTGTGCAGTTCATCATTTGCGTCCCCTAATGAGCTGGACTGTCCTGCAGTGCATGAGGAAATGGCATAATTTTGTCTCTGCTGCCAGGATTTTGGAGGCCCTGTCCTTCAGTAGGGGGGCAGAAAGAAGAGCAGTGGGTGATCAACAGTTCCCTGTCCTCAGCAAAACTTTTAATTTAACATATTAAAGAAACACTTCACTTCAGGAGGGGTGTATAGACTTGTTTCTGCCTCTCCGTTAATGTTGCAGTGTTTTTTAATTGATGTATTCAGATCCTCCTGTGTCCTTTGGAGAAAGTCTGTACAGCACACACAAGCAGATGCTCTTGAAATGGGAAACATTTTTTATTTTTTATTTTATTTTATTTTTTTTGTAGTTCATGCGGGAAATGGCAGGAGCCTGGCAAATGACAGTGGAGCAGAAAGTTGGCCTGTTTTCTGCTGAGCAGAAAGAAGCTGATCCGTTAGCAGCCTCAGAAGAGAGCCAGCCGAGGCCTTGTCCGCCAGAGGTTACCCCGCACTACATCTGGATAGATGTACGTTTCTCTCTCCTGGGATGCTGCTGCACCTATGAGGATGTTGCAGTGACACTGTAATGAAGCTGCTCTGAACTGTTTGGTCTCATAGTTCTGGAAAAGTAGCGCAGCTTGTGACTGTAGTGTCTCTGCCTTAAAACCGGGAGCTATGATCTTTTTAAAGGAACATAATAATTGAGTAGAAAAAGGTGTCTGAAATGGAAAAGACCATTGTTTGTTTTGGGTTTTTATTTTATTTTATTTTTAAGAAGAAAAGTAAATCAAAGGAGGTAAGGCATTTCTATCTCTTTTTCTCAGTTTCTGGTGCAGAGATTTGAAATAGCCAAGTACTGCAGCTCTGACCAAATAGAGATCTTCTCCAGCCTACTGCAGCGGTCCCTTTCCTTGAACATTGGAGGAGCAAAAGGCAGTCTGAATCGGCATGTGGCAGCTATTGGACCACGTTTTAAGTGAGTGGAAGTTTTCTTCCTTTGTAGGAGGAAAAAAGGTTGGTATGGGAGGAGAGGTTAGAACTAAACCCCAAATGTGTAACTTGCATTGGCCTCAAATGGTGAAAAATCTTTTAAAAGCATGAAATTATTTGGAGTCTAAGCTCTGTTTTCAACGTAGGCCTAGCTAAATTAGCTTGAAAGCTATTTTTGGTGCTTCATAAAACTAGAGCATCAGTCGGGAAAAATTTTGATGCATCGGTTATTTTCACTTTTTGCAATGTAAAAGCTTCAGCTTTCTATTGTTCTGTAGCCACAGCTTTAGGAACAGGCCAATAATAAAACAGTTTGCCAATAATGGTTAAAAAGACAGTTTTCTCCTTGTATGACTTGGATGGAGTTATAGCTATTAGTGGGTTGGTATGATTTTGCGCTGGTCATTGTAATGGAAATGCAAAAAATATCATGATCTAAATACTTTTTATATTAGGTTGCTGACTCTGGGGTTGTCTTTGCTACATGCTGATGTGGTTCCAAACGCAACTATTCGAAACGTGTTAAGAGAAAAGATATATTCAACTGCCTTTGATTATTTCAGGTATTCTTTTTTTTTTGTAATTGCTCACAGAAAGTTTGTGTATGCAACTTCCTAAACCTTTTATGAGATTTTTAAGCGGCAACTGTTTTTCTCTTATAATGATTTAAGTCCTTCCTTTCTTTTTTCACCTATTAAAAAAACTTTTCTTCCTCAATATAGTTCACGAAACATCTTGAGGAGGGTTAGATATAAGCTGCAGGTTTTCATGTGACTTAATCTGGTGTCTTGAGGGCAGTTTGTATTCTTTCCTTTCATTATTCTGGAGATCATACAATACCAAAAACTGGTATTAAAAAAATGGACTTAAAAGAATTGCAGCTGCAGAGCGTCTGGCTAGAATGTGTTTTCACACAGCTTTGAAAATACATCCTTGCAGAATCTGACGATAAATATACTTTCAACATCTTTCATGGGTGCAGTAGAAAATGAGATAATTGACAGCAATGTCTGACAATGTGAGGAGGTCATAATTTTAGGTTCCAAGTGAATCCAAGATGCTGACAGCCTGCCGTCTTAATCTTCAGTTGTAATAGGAAGGTTTTATTCAGTGGGACAAAATAAAGGAATGAGAATAAAATGGTAGTGGTGCATAGACTGCTTGTCTCCGTAGCTTCTGGTCAGAAGAAAAAAAGAAATGACTTGATTAGATTTGTTTTGTGGGGTTTTGTTTGTTTTGCATTCATGTTTATGTTTTGTTTGATTTCTTTAAGTTGTCCCTCCAAGTTCCCTACACAAGGGGAAAAGAGACTTCGTGAGGATATCAGCATATTGATCAAGTTTTGGACAGCAATGTTCTCAGACAAAAAGTACCTGACAGCCAGCCAGCTGGTGCCACCTGGTGAGCTCCTTTCCATACAGTTTCAAAAGCCTGTAGTTTTTTTTGATTAGCTTCTACTTCAGATTTTGTGTTCTATTGTCAGACAATCAAGACACTAGGAGCAACCTGGATATCAACGTTGGATCTCGGCAACAAGCTACACAAGGATGGATAAATACCTATCCTTTATCGAGTGGCATGTCAACCATATCTAAAAAATCAGGTATCTAATTTCAACAAGGTAATTGTATCCCGCTTCACAGCATGTTTTATATGCAGATGTTGCTTGAAGTCTATATTTGCCTTACTGTTGGGATCATGTTTTCCTGACAGGGTATTGCTAATGCCAAACCTGTGGGATGGGGGAATGGTGCCTCACTGGGAGCAAGCAGCAAAGTTGTGAAACTAGCTGTTTTGTTCAACAGAACGTTCAGTTCTTCAGTGCAGAAGATAAGAGTGGAGGTCAAGATATATTGAGCTCCTGAAAAGAAAGTGCACTGCACGTGCACTCCTCTCCAAGTGACTTTTCTGGGCGGCAGAATGGCATTAGGGTGTGATCCCTATTTTTGCATAGCTGAAAGCTACGTGCTGTTATTCTTAGTAGGCTGCTATACTTCTGAAGTGAATTCAGCACTGGCTAAACTAATAACCTTGTAGTCTGTTATACACCATGTATTTAGAGAAAATCTGCACGAGTAGATGCAACGCTTACTTTCTCAAATCACTCTGGTCTAAATTTACAAGTTCAGTTTACTAATTTACAATACTGGCTCAGTTCTTTTTGTTAGTTAACTTTTGTTAAGGTTGCCAGTTGTAGACAGTTTGAAAGCGGCATTTAAGATATTCAAGAAAAAACACTGAATGCATTTTTACCCTTTCCTCGAGGGATGTCCAAGAAGACTAACAGAGGGACACAGCTGCACAAGTACTACATGAAGCGGAGGACATTACTGCTCTCCTTGCTGGTGGGTCATCAGAACTGAATTTCTGAAACCTCGAAGTTGTTGCAGATTAAATACACTAAAGCAATGTCAGAGAGTGAAAATGGAGCATTTTATTTTCTTCAAAAAAAAATAATTTGCTTTTAATCTATTTCACTCAGGCTACTGAGATCGAACGCTTAATCACGTGGTACAATCCACTGTCCTCCCCTGAGCTAGAGTTGGATCAAACTGGAGAGAACAGTGTGGCAAACTGGAGGTCTAAATATATCAGTCTTAGTGAGAAGCAGTGGAAGGATAATGTGAATTTGGCTTGGAGCATTTCCCCTCATCTTGCAGTACAGCTGCCTACCAGGTGAGAAATTTCAAAAGAAAGAACCGATAAAATTCCTGCTGCCTTTTTTAGAGGTTGAATGAGTATTGACACTGCAAGCACTGATGGCACTTGCTCTGGTTTACAGCAGTCTCGTATCTTTTCACACCTGGCTGAGACCTTTGAAATGAAAAGAACCAAACTGCTTAATAAGCCTCATGCTTGGCTCAGGCTCTAGTGGAGCCCCGAGTTCTTTCTCTATCTTGACACACAAGCAGTGTTTTCTTCAGAGGAATTATGTTTGGTTTTGAATAATATTTCACCCATTAGTGACCATGGCATTTAAAGAGTGCTAAACATATCTTGGAATGAAATGTTCTACCTGTATATTGGTTTGAGCTTTAATCAGTATAACAGAATTTGTGTAGTTGGCTACAGGAGGGAAAGAAAATTCTTTCCTGCTTACAACAGTGATGATTTTTGCCAAGTAGAGTTCTAGGCACAGATTTCTGTGGAATCTCAAACAGTATTTTTCAGCCAACAGTTTGATAATGCACTAAAATGATCACGGTTTATGCAAAGCATTGGGTGAGGATTAGTTCTTCCTGAGTTCTCTTTTGACAGGATGTTGTTCCCTCAGTGTACATTATTTTATAGTTGAGTGACAGTTCAAATTAACTAATAATGTTCTTGTATTCCTGGTTGTACTTAGATTTAAGAACACTGAAGCTATTGGTACAGAAGTAACTCGCCTCGTTCGGTTGGACCCAGGAGCTGTTAGTGATGTTCCTGAAGCAATAAAGGTATTTGTTAATATTGTCATGGCCTCAAAATAACTGTTTCCTACTGGTATAGTGGAAAATACGGTCTTTACTTAAGACATAAGCTAAGCATAACTCAGTGGAGAGAATGACAGAACATCTATGGGAATAGGATGATGAGGCAAGAATCATAGTACTACGAATACTAGTACTACAGGCTACCTAGCTGATTGCACGCTTTCCTCCTGGACCTGTCCTTGCTGTGCATAAAGCATTTCAAGCCCTATCACTTTCAATACAGCCACTATTTTTTTTCTTTCCATGTGACATGTAAAAAGACCATGGACCAAGTCACAGTAATGCTCTGCTGCTGAAGTTGTTTTCAATTCTAACCCCTTCGCTGTGCCTAAAGAGACAGTGTGTCTAAAATCTAGGAAATGCCTCAGGTTGGCTTGCAGTGGAGCATTTTAGTCACGTGAGGAGCAATCTCATCAGAGCTGTATGTCACATGTAAAATATGTGAGAGAAAAATTGTACCTTTGACTAATACTAAAAGGGTTCAACCTCTGTTCTTTTTCCCTATGGTAGGTCTGCTATATTATGCATTTTGTAACTCTGCAGTACTAACCTCATCCAGTGATCTGGGAGGTGAGGTGATTCCAAAAGTTAGATTTCACTAGAAGAAGAAATGCTTTAGATGAGTAGTTGTTTTGTAAAATAAAATGTAGCATGTTTCATTTTCTGTGCTTTAGGAAGCTAGATTATAGATTTACAGTCTGACTATGACCCAGGCATTGCTGGGTCCTATAACCTCATAATGTGTCTGACCTGCTTTTTCAGTACCTAGTGACGTGGCACACAATCGACGCTGATGCACCTGAGCTCAGCCACGTTCTGTGCTGGGCACCGACAGACCCACCAACTGGCCTTTCCTATTTTTCAAGCATGTATCCACCTCATCCGTTAACAGCTCAGTATGGAGTTAAAGTTCTGCGATCGTTTCCTCCGGTAAGATGTCTTGCAAGAGACAAGATTGCAAGAGACAATGCTTCAAGTCAAGTTATTGGCCTCAGTCATTGGGACTGCAGGCTTCATTTTATTACTGTGAAGAGGCATATATGCCAAATGGGCCCATCACAAGGAAGAGAGTGAATAGGTGGGGATGAAAAGTTCGAGTTGACTGTCCCAGATATAACTGGTATATTCATTTGCAAGCTCTTTGTTTTTTGTAGATCACAAGCTGAATTCTTCAGATCATTACTCTCAAATTGTTCTTTTCAGTTCTCAGATACTCTCCCCTCAGTGAATAGTTGTTTCTTCTGAAGTAGTAGAAGGCTTCAATTTTTAATGCTTGTCAGACTCCTTATAAGGACTGTAAAAGATGTATTTGTTAATATTTTTAAAGGAGGCCACTAGGCAGAAAAATCCTTTGATTTGAGAAGGTGGCATAGATGTAGTTTGAAATAAAGAAGCAGTGCTAGTAGGAGTTTTGTTCATCACCTAAAGAAAGGGAGTTTTTCCCTGTAAATGTGACCTATCTTTCCTTCCAACTACTAACCCAGTATTAAAACAAACACAAAATCGTGCTGTCTTTTCTTTTTTAGGATGCCATTTTATTCTACATTCCACAGATTGTGCAGGCACTTCGTTATGATAAGGTAAGCCTGAAACAGCTATGTATGAATGAAACAAGTCTTCAAAACAGCCTTTAGACTTAAAACTGTAAATAAGACAAAACTTAAGTTTAAACTAATGCTGCTTATTGTCTTCTACATAATATATATATGCTCCTCAAGTGTGTAGGATGGTCTTGTGCTCTGAACTTCTTTTGTAAGTTTATGTTCCTGCTTTCCAGAATTTCTATGTAACCATGCCAGCATGCACACTTCTTGCCACCAAAATGATGAAGTTGTGTGTGTATATAAACCATGTTAAAGGAACATTTATTGGTGCCAAGAGACTCCGCTACAATGTAGTTTGTAGAAAACTAACTAGGGAAAACCCTAAGTTCAAAGAGATTAGAAATCCGAATAGAATAGGTAGGAAAAGGTACTGAGGTAGAAAGTATCTTACCTAGAATCACAAAACAGGTCAATAATAAAGCTGAAAGGCTCAATTCCTTGCCTGTCAGAATAAACAGTCATTTTTTTCTTTTTGGACAGGTGAATGAGATTGCACTTATTTTCTTTTCAGATAGTAAATAATTTTAAGTTTTGAAGAATAGCTGTTAGAAATAGTTAACATTGAGTCTCCTTGAGTTGTAACCATCTTTGATTGTTACTGGGCTGCATACTGTTGCAGATGGGTTATGTTAGAGAATATATCCTGTGGGCAGCTGCCAAATCCCAGCTCTTGGCACACCAATTCATCTGGAACATGAAAACGAATATCTACCTGGATGAAGAAGGACACCAAAAAGATCGTGAGTGCTTTAAAATTTAATCCGATTTGATTCCTATTCCTTACATCAATTCAGACTAAAGCTTCTTTCTGCCTTCTCTTGGCAGGAGGAATAGTTTTAGCTTGGGAATTTCTATTTTTCATTTGAAGAGATAGGGTCCACTCAATAGAGTCTTCTGCCTGACAGAATTTATCAAAAGAGATGCAGCAATCTATGCATCAGCATTTTTTTTTTGTTTGTTTTAATGGTTATTATTACTAATAAAAATATGTTTATTTACTTTCCAGATGTCACTTAGCTCTCTGAAATAAGCTTCTGACACAGATTCTTTCATTTTATATACAGCTGACATTGGGGAACTCCTGGAACAACTAGTAGAGGAGATAACTAGCTCATTATCTGGCCCAGCCAAGGAGTTCTACCAACGGGAATTTGATTTCTTTAATAAAATCACCAATGTTTCAGCCATTATCAAGTAAGTTGTGCTCTTTTGGCCTCGCTGTTCCGGAAATTGCTAGTGTCCGTGTTAAGTGGCTGAGTTGATTTTAGAGAAATAGTGTTTTCAGGAAAAAAAAAAACAGCAATCTTGGAAAGAATTTTTTTTTTTTTTTTTTTTTAAATGTAACTTACAGCTGTAGTAGGGTGCAAAGTCTTGCTTTACTTTAACACCTAGGAGTAATTTGTGTCTGCTCTCATCTCAGTGCTCTGTGCTTTATGCAGGACTTACCAGTCCTTCTGTGTGAAACAACTGTAACATTTTACTTTGGAAGTACATGGCAGTAACCTTGAACACTAATTTTTAAACTAATTTTAGCAAATTTGTTGCATCTGGTGGAAGGCAGCACCACAGAAAGTGCACACAGCTAGAAGCAGAGTTGATAAAAACAATCAGTGCTCTTAGGCGCCTTAGTTGTAATTCCATCCGTCTAGTTATTTTGTCACCTGCCCCATTAATATGACTTTTTGGATAGGAGACCAACGTTATCATGAAAAGTTGTCCAAGCTTGCTTCAGGCAGGAGCACCATACTCTTGTGTTTGTCCTGACAGACTGTCATTTTTCTTTTATTTTTCTTTATTTATTTATTTTTGCTTATTATAACTGTTAGGCACATTTTGTGTAGAGGAAAAAAAAACAAAACCCCCTATATTTCATGTGTGCTTTACTCTGCTAAAACTCTTAAGACTCCGTGAAACTGTCTTTTCCTCTTCACATAGATATTTTATTGCACAGTGTGATACAAAGAAGATTATTCTTTTTACATATGTAAGTCTCTCCCCTTCATTCATAAAGGGTTGTTATAGAGACAGATTGGATGTCACATACCCTGGATTGTTCTCTTAAAACTGAAAATATTGCTCACAGAGAGGCTTTCACTGCTGACTGTAAAGACTGCAGTGAAAATGAGTAATTTAACTTTTATAAGGCTTGCCAGTGGATGGCAGCAGCCCAGCACCCAAGGTCTGCATCTGTAAGTGCAGTTTTGTTGTATATTTTTAAAACATTCTCTGGTGTATGAAATTGGTTGAAAGTCACACAGTCGTTCAGTATTTCCTGAAGCACATTTCCTTTAAAGTGAAGTCTTGCAAACCACCAGACCTCATGCTAACAGACGTTCATGTTACAAACTGCCAAATATTAGATGTTTTCTATGTGCGTGCCCAAATGCTTTTACCCAGTAGGATGAATTAAAAGGGGAATTTAGGATATCTTGACATTGGGGATTAAATCAATCCAACTTTATTAGAAATAAGTCACAATTAAGCAAGTGTAAATAATTATAATTTGCAAGCATTTCATCTTGCACTCCAGCGCTAAAATGCATCTGTATTTTAGACATCTCCCACGTAAAGACAATATAGAGAAAAAGCTGTTTGCTTTGTAGTGGGCACAAATGAATAAATGTATCATCTACGATGATTTCATTATCCAAAGTGCCATGTTACTGCTTCAGTAGTCTGCTATGCTATTTAAAACCATAGCATAAATAATGCTTTTCACTTGCCTGCTTCTGTACCAGGTGAGTGTGCCATTGCATGACTGACTCCCATAGATGGTTAACACGAGTCTCTATGCAAATCGGGTAATTGTACATACTAATCGTTAACCATGTCACCAATTATCCAGTTGGCACCTGCAGTCATGCTAAGTATGTGAACAAATTAGGCGTGTAATTGCATAGGCATTTTGCTGGCTTGCCTTTTTCCAGTTAGTTTATGCCACTTTCAAAGCAACATTTTTATTCTGGAATAAGGCCCGCAAGAGAAATTATATTGGTGTAAGTATTGCGGCACTTATAAAGAGGGATCTTGCTCAAATTTCTGTTTAAGGAAGATCCCTAACTTTGCGTATATTTCATTTGCATCTTTGATGCTGTTTGGGTTGGTCAACAATCTATATGTCATTTTACATATCAGTGTTGTATCTAAAAAGAAAAATGCTCATTAATAGAGAAACGGTTCTCATTCTCTTTTTCTTTATGAGGAAAAAAAAAATGTTTAGTGAGGTTTGCTTAATTTTTTAACAAATTTAAGGCTAGCACTTGAAGTAGTATGTAACATGTAGATAAGTAATATATTGTTCATCTTTCTAGACCATTCCCTAAAGGAGATGAAAGAAAAAAAGCTTGTTTGAGTGCTCTATCTGAGGTGAAAGTGCAGCCTGGTAAGAAGTGTTTTAATCATATTATAGAGTAGGCTTTTTACATTCAGCACAAGTGTATACTTTTTCAAAGCAAATCTTCAAGTCTCTGGCGAGTGGCTGTTCCGAGAGTGTAATCTCTAGTTTAACATTTAATTCATCCATATTGAAGTATCTGTATTGAGGTTGCAGAGCTTAGTTTTTTTTTTTGTTTTTTTTTTTCCACTGTCATAATACCCAATGCATTTGTTCTCAGCTGTCTGCTCTGTTTTGCAGGCTGTTACCTGCCCAGCAACCCTGAAGCAATTGTTCTGGATATTGATTACAAATCAGGAACGCCTATGCAGAGGTAACATTTTCATCTTGTATTCCTCCATTAAATTAATTCATTGTATTTATGTTTTATTCCTGAAATTCGTGTTTGGCTACTATGCACTAACCATCTTTTTATTTTTCTAACTCAGTGCAGCAAAAGCTCCCTACCTGGCCAAATTTAAAGTGAAACGGTGTGGAGTTAGTGAGCTTGAAAAGGAAGGTTAGTATATGGTCTTAATATCGATGTTCCTAATTAAGAGTCAGCAATTCCTTTAAAATTGAATGCTTTCAATGACCTGTACTGCTGCAGTAAAATTATTTCCATATTGAACTTTACCCACAATGTTCAGCTCAGAAATGAAACCCCGTAAAATGGGGAGACAAGAATAGAAATTGTCTCATCTCTGAAAGCTTAAATTTTTTTTTTTTTTCTTTTTTTTGCCATTTTTTATTTCCTGAAAGCAGGCCACATAGGTATCCTAAAGCAATGCTAACAGTTACTTTAGACTTGTTTTAAAAATTGATTGCCTTTCTCTGATTTCTGGACTGTGAACTCCATGGTCTTTGGCAGCCTTTTCTTATAGTAAATTTTGTGGGAGATTCTAGCTGACTAGTTTAAAGTGATTTAGGCATTTTTCAAGTAGACCATGAAAGCTATTTTGATCTTCCAGTGCTAATACAGGAAGGGAACTATCTTGCAGAATTTACCTTGCAAGGCAGAAATTTCTGTAATGAACCTGTAAAAAAATGCTGTCATGTTCAGTGTAGGGGGTATGTTGTAATACAAAGGCACTAATAAAACGCCATGTCTGGGTTTTGCTTTGTACTCTTTCTGCAGGTCTGCGTTGTCGTTCCGATTCCATAGATGAAAGTGCAGAAGAAGGGGTAGACAGTAAGAAAATCTGTTGGCAAGCAGCTATCTTTAAAGTGGGCGATGACTGCAGACAGGTACAAAGCTCCCAGGCTGTGCAGTTACAGAAAATACATTTGTAGGTAACGATATGCTGGAAGAAAATAACATTAGCATACAAATAGTTTTCTTTGGAGTCTTTAGAATCCTCATTAGATATGGACTGAGGAGAGAACTGTGTTATCCCACTGTAGGAAATGTGCTTTGGAAACCTAGGTCAAGCTCTTTAAGATGTTTTTCTCTAATGCTGTTTTATTAAATTGATCTTTTTTTTTTTTTTTTTTAAAGAGTTTGAAAACATTTTCAGTTGGTAACATAACATAGTCATAATGTATTGGTAACTGTAGTGTTTTCCAAGCTGATACGTTGTGCGGTAATGTTTGAATGTTTGTTTGTTTGAGAGAGAGTATTAGCTATTATAGCTAGAGTTATTGGTACTCCACTTATCAAAGAATGATAAAAACATTTGTTCTTCCTAGGTTAACAGTTAAATCTTCAGTGTTACCTGCTATCTATCCTTTTCCTTTTTGATTTCCTCTGGAGCCATGGAGAGAATGCCCAAGCACACATCTGCAGACCTTCTGGAGGAATTTATTGTTCACTTCAGAGTTCTTCACATCAATTTGTAACCTGACTTACGATCCGTAACCCCTATAACGTTGTTCTTTTTATTTTTTTCTTGTATAACAGGACATGTTAGCTTTACAAATCATCGATCTCTTCAAGAACATATTTCAGCTAGTAGGCCTGGATCTTTTCGTGTTTCCATACAGAGTGGTAGCCACAGCTCCTGGGGTAAGTGGACAATTAATTCTAGATTTGTAGAAATTTAATTCCTAGTTTAAAAAAAAAAAAAAAAAGTTTTTACAGCACGTACAAAAATTCCATTCTGCAAGGAAATACTGCCCACACATATTTGGAGTACCAGTGGCAAAGAGTCTTTCCTCCCCTGCTTCCTGCCTTTCTGAAACTTTTGGCTCTGAATTTTTGCTGCTTGTGGTTATTAGTGTTTGCTGTTTTATTTTGGGGGACTACATTGTGAAAGTCAGGGAAAGTCAAGTCATTATGTTGCGTGGGAGTTCTCAATTTTGGGATCTATTTTTTTTTAAGAAATAAACTAGAAATTCTGTATTCAGTGATCTATGGGTTTCCCCACATTTCCCAGGGGACCTCTACAACTGCCAAGAACCATGAGCAATATGTGTACTGGGAACGTGCTTTACAGACCTGTGTCTCTCCTTTTCCTTTAGTGCGGTGTTATTGAATGCATTCCTGACTGTACATCCCGTGACCAGCTGGGCAGGCAGACAGACTTTGGGATGTACGATTACTTTACAAGGCAATATGGAGATGAGTCAACCCTTGCCTTTCAGAAGGTAAATTATCAGTTGGCAGGTATAGTAAAACTCAACCAAGAACATTCTAAGTATAAGGAATAATGACAGACAATTGGATAATGACTATCATAATGCAGTATCTAGTTTCTGATGCAGATTATCCATTTTTAGCTATGAGTAAGCTAGCTAAGGAAATTATTACTGCTGGAGATATATGGAGAATATCATTGAACATTGCTTCAAACTAGTCATGAACAGAGGGGTGAAGGCGGGGAAACAAAATACCTTCCTCAGCTGCATCTGCTCCTGGGGTGGAGGAGGGAGATTAAACTCTCTGAGTTCTTCTGATTTGCTGTAACTTCTTGTTTATACAGGCTCGCTATAACTTCATCCGCAGTATGGCTGCATATAGTCTTCTCCTGTTTCTGCTCCAGATTAAAGACAGGCATAATGGCAACATCATGCTGGACAAAAAGGGACACATCATTCATATTGGTCAGTTACATCTGCATTTAAACTTCTGTAGTCACCTTTTCGTCTGTTATAAAATACTGTACATAGAAGTTAATAAGCCATTTCCCTTTTGAGCTCAATCCATACACTATTTCACAGCTTGTAAATATGCATGGAACTTTCTGCCATGTTTGGTTAGTATTGTATGTATATTTATGTTGGCTGCTCCTGTGCAGAATTAGTTTTGCAAAATTTTACCAGCTTCAGGAAAGTATATACACACATACGCATCTATCTGTATATGTGTGGAAGTGTGTAGATGTGTGTAATGTATAAATGTATCGTGGGGTCCTGTCGTCATTGCATGGATGTGAATTAGATTTGTCTGTAGTTACGTGAGACTAACTTCTTTAGATTTGTTTTTCTGGAACTTCGCTGAATGTTTTGGCAAGGAGTTTACTTGACATCCTGCTCCTCATTCTAGTCTAATGTCATATTCATAATTCTTTTAATATTCTTATACTTCACCCAAACTTTTTTTCAGTTGGTAGGAAGATGAAAAGCAGGTATTAATATGTGAAATCCACCTCTCCTTTCTTCTGTCAGCTTCAACAGTGCACAATTAACGAACAAAGTATCTGAGCCGGCTTATCTTTTGTGCACAGATTTTGGCTTCATGTTTGAAAGCTCACCTGGTGGAAATCTGGGCTGGGAGCCAGACATTAAGCTGACTGACGAGATGGTGATGATAATGGGAGGAAAAATGGAAGCAACTCCATTCAAGTGGTTTATGGAGATGTGTGTCAGAGGCTATCTGGCAGTCAGGTGAGGCATTCTTAGTGCTCAAAAGTAGAAGTGTTTGCACGCTTAAAACCAGATAAGAAATTAAATAATAGTAAGTGTTTGTTAGAGGGTTGAGGCTGGCTGTTAAATCCGTTAATAATGATGTTGACTGTCTGGATACAAACTTTGAAACAATTTAATAGTCCTGTAATTTTGCCTTCTTTGTTCTGTTTATTTGTGACATTTAAGATGTTTATATTGTATTTAATTAATAAATGTAATGTTCTTCCTTTACTCAGTATAGTATGCCATTTAAACTTTGCAGTAAAAAACAACAAGTGAATCAATCTTTTTTATTTTTTCTAATATGGCAACCATGTTAACCCGTTGTTTTAACTGGAATTAATTAGGCACGTCATGTAAAATAGTGCTACAACTTCTGTCGTGAAATTGGCAGAGATTTTGGTAGCCCAACTCTTCAGTTATTATTGCCAGCCAGTCACAGTCAGGATTTTTGAAACTTTACTTTGTATTATGAGCAAATGGGGGTTTGCTCTAACCTGCAGGAGCAATGCTAAATTTGTACAAAGAGGTTATTGCATGTGAATAGGAGAACAGCAATATGACGCAGTCCAGATAAAACCTCTTTCTATCACAAGTATGAAGTATAATTTATGTTATCTTAAAGAATTAAAATTTCCCCGGACAGCAGACCTGAAAGGGTATGTCTTGAAGCCAAGATCAATTTTCTTCCTTGAGGGGGAGCACGCTGGAGAAATTTTGTTCCAAGAAAAAGATGCCATCCGAGTAGTAGAGTAAATAGCTTGGTAGGTAATAAATTTTCTGAGTGGGAGGAGAGGAAGAAGAAGGGAAGTTTTACTGATGTAGCAAAGAATTCCATGGGGTAATTAGGACTTAGAAGATAATCTGTTGCTGTGGTATTGTTGGTTTCAGCCTTTTATACGGTTTTTATGCTCTGATTCACCTTTCTGTTGCCAAAGGAGTGTTACTCATCAAAGCATTACTTTGTAAAACCCTCCTTGAGGTTGTTCATCTTGAAGCACTGAATACCTGCTAACCTGACATTCAGGAGTGAAATTTAAAGTGACAGATCACAAGTAATGGTGTAGCTCCTCAACAACTGTAAGAGGATTACATGTGTAGATTTAACTGCAGAGAAAGGTGTGATCCTCCTTGAACTTCTCCACTTGCCTGCTCTACGTACTAAGGATGCAGATGTTTAAGTACTGTAACCTTGTTATCCTCTTTTCTCTAGACCATACATGGATGCTGTGGTGTCACTGGTTACCTTAATGCTGGATACAGGGCTGCCCTGTTTCCGAGGGCAGACAATCAAACTGTTAAAGTAAGTCAGAGTAGGTATAAACTGGAAAGTACTTTTTTTTTTTTTTTTTTTGTAAAGTGTATATAGTCAAAACTTATGCAGTGAGTATAGTGTCATGCCATCCAAATGTCTTATGTGTTTTAATAATAGTAGTTTAGTTTTGTTTATAGAAATCTCAGGAAGTAGGCATTTCCCACGCGTTTTCACAGCATTAAATTCAGATTGTGCAGTGACTGTGCATGTAGATGGATTATCTTCACCTTAGTAGTAGCAAGGCAAGACTGTAAGGGAAAGATCTGGTTTAATGGAGAAAATGTGCTGCCGAGTCTGCCCGCTTCTTAAATGATGCTGTAATCCTAAGCACTGCAATTTTAAAACTGTTCTACAGATAATGCAGTGCTGTATACGACTGTGTTGTAACGTCAACAGTTTAGGCAAATACAGATTCCCATATGACACTTTAAATAACTCCCCAGTCTTATGCCTCCAGCATTAGCTCTGCATTCAGTATTTGCTGCAGATAACTTCCTACAAATTTCTTAGAAATAAGCACAGATTTATAAAGTATCCTGAGCTGGAGCTCAAGGTTATTGCTAGATGTGTGGGTATTTTAAACACAGCAGCTGCTTAGGAAGAGGGATCTGGTATTCCTACCTGATCAAAACCTTACAACTACTTATGCACGCTGTAAGACTTAAGTGCTTACTAAAATACTCATAATATGATCAGGTAGTCTCACAGGAAGTACGTGCTTGCTGCAAATGAACTCGCACGAACTCAGCCTGCTGTTGAAGACTCATTTGTATGATGCGCAAAGGAAAGCTCGCTAACTTGTCGTCTTGCTTTTTGTGGCTTTCTGCATATAGGCACAGGTTCAGCCCCAACATGACTGAAAGGGAGGCTGCAAATTTCATCATCAAGATCATCCAGAATTGCTTCCTCAGCAACAGGTTTGCCACCTTGTGCAAGTCTTCTCTCTAGGGCTAAGCTGCTAGTCTGCACAAAAGAATATTTGGCACTCTTCTATAAATGAGTTCTGATATTTCCACTGAATTTTTCCTCATGTCTTATGTCTTGCTGTTCTTGAAACAGTAAGAGATGTGGAAGTGATTTGTTTTAGTATAGCAGGACCGAAAAATTTAGAGGGAAGAGCTTTGCTCAAGCGTCCTTAGCTGAATTGCCTTCCCTTCTCAGTACTGCTGCTTCAGGCCCAGTTCTGCGAAATCAACTTTCACTCAAGCTAGCCTTGTAATGGTAATGTTACAGCTCAACTTAATAAAATTTAAGCTGTGATTTAAGGAGGATGAGAGGATGTAGTGGAAGTGTTTTTTGGAAACATGGTAGCTGCTGATGCAGTTATCCATTTTCCTTAGCCAGCAGCATCAGAACTGGATAATCTCTGCTTGTTTAAACAAGAGCAGTATGTTTTGTTATTTTTAAAAATAAAACGTCCTTCACCATGCCTTTAAGGAGTATAGGACTCTTTCAGTTAGAAGCATTTTCCTTCACTTGTGTTTTGTTTCTGTAGCATCTTGATTTTTATTCTTTTTGTCAATGGCTGCAGTGTTTAACTTATATTTACTCTGGCTTTGCTTTCCTCCTTTAGGAGTAGGACATATGACATGATCCAGTACTACCAGAACGACATCCCATACTGAAAACACTAAAGGTCCAGTGGAATGTGCAACCCAGGCCCCTCGCTCCAAGCTAGGAATAGGAGATGCTCAGTCACACCTCGCCACCTTCCACCGTGTGTGTGCGCGTGTCGTGTGGGTACACGTTTCGTGGGCATGGCCACAATCAGTCTGATTCATTCCTTTCTCCTTATCAGGTTATATATATATATATATATATATTTACATATATATTTATTTCCTTTTGTTCTGAGGGTTTTTGGAGTTGGGCTGCAATCATAATGAAGATTGTGCTACGATTATGAATGTGTGCAAGAGCTAAAGCTGCAGAGTTTGGTAATTTTTCAATGCAATGCAAAGATTTTTATAGTAAGCTTAAAAAGTAAAAACCCTTTCCTGCATGATCCCAGGGAATATCATGGACGTGACGGGTTTGGAAGCAGAAACATTGAATTATGCTAACTTCACTGTAGGAAAAAGAAATCTGATAATCGTCCAAAATGGTTATGTCTCTGTTGCTGTGTTCATACTTTGCACTAGACATGGTCTCTGCATCGTGGTCAGTATTTCATATGTACATGAAGAATGTATTTTTCCTTTTGTGTGTTTTAAAAAAGAGACTCTACTGAAAATATATTTAATCTATAAAATGTAATAAAAGATGTTAGCCTTTATCACGTTTGCTGCAAATTCTTGGACAGCCACTGCGCGCTAGTTAACATATCACTGCCCTTTTGCACATTTCTCTATGGGCTGTTGCTCCGAGAAAAGGGGTTCTCCTCACATTTTGATCCCTCGGTGTTTCTTTCCGCTGTTTGCTGGGGATTCAGGAGCGAGGGAGCCGCCGTGCGGGCTCAGGCGCTGCCTCGCCGCGGCTCTCCCGCGCTTTTCCGGCTGCTCCGGGGCTGCGCGCGGCAGGGCCGCCCCCGCCCACGCGCACGCGCCGCCTCCTGAGGCGAGGAGGGCGCGCGGGAGGCGCCGAGCCGAGGCGAAGCGGCGCCATGAGGCGGGAGGGGACGTAGGGGGGGCTGCGGCTTAAGGTGGGTCCTGCCCCAAGGCAGGGTCTGCTCCAACAGGGTGGGCTGAGTGTCGTGGGGCTTCGGCGAAGGGCTCCGCCCCGAGGTGATGCCTGAGGCGGCTGAGCCACGACGAGGCCGCGCGCTGGGGCCGGCGTCCTGTGGCGCCTGCGGGCCCTGTCGGGAGAGGGGTCCCGCTCCGAGGCGGGCTCAGCCCTGGCACGGTGGGCTGCCCGCGGTGGAGCCCCCATGAGCGCTCCGCCCTGAGGTGGGGCCTGAGGCGGCTGAGCCTGGCTAAGGGCCCCGCCCTGAGGGGCCGCGTCGTGAGGCGGGTCCCGCCTTGAGGACGCGTGGGGAGCGGCCCGCGTGAGCGGCTCGGCCGCGAGGCGAGGCGGGCCTGGCTTCGGCGGGGTTCGGTGCCGCGAGGCGGGGTCGGTTGCGACGGGGTTCGGTACCGAGGCAGTGCCACGAGGCGGGCTCTGCGCTTCAGGGGGGCCCGGCGGGTTCCCCGCTGAGGCGGCTCGTGCCTGACCGGCTGCGCCGTGAGGAGAGCCCAGCCCCGAGCGAAAGGTGAGTGCAGCCCGGGTAGCCGCCAAGCAGGTTTTTGCTATTGATGCGACTTTCTTGGTAGCCCTGAGAATGGACCCAGAGGTCCACTGGGAAGCGTTCCTCTTTTCTCAAGAGAAGTGGAGAGGAGTCTTAATCTTGCATTAAATTGTGGTGTTAGTGTGTACCTGTCTCTATTTTCCTCTCCTGCAACAGAGATTAACACGCTGAGTAAACTGAAAACCCAGCAAGTGCCTCGAGCCATGTTACAATAAGAGGATCAATTAATAGTTAGCAGTAAACGCAGATAACATGAGAAGTCACAGTCCTTAACGTGTATAGGGCAGATGAAAGCTCGTAGTAGAAAGTTTCCTAGTATTTCCTAATAAAAGCTTGTAGTTCTGCTGGGAGGGCCTGTGGCTAGAAGTAGCTATCAGCTGCTGGTGAATAATAATAAATGCAGCCCTGCCAGTGTTGGGGCTGAGCTGTTGAAAACATCACTTCTAGCTCAACCTGCATAGGCTAGAGTGCAAGTGAATCCACCTGGTGTTTGAGCCACAAAGTGAATGAATTAGAGCGTTTTTGTTTCTCATTTTACCGTCTTCAGTCAGGCTGCCTAGAGGTCTGATGTGACCTAATTTGTCCAGGAAAGTGGGAGCAGCTGGAGCCAAACATATGTAGAGGTCAGCAGGATTTGTCACAGAAACAAGGTCGTTCAGTTATACTTGTAGGATATTTTCTTAAAGCTTAAGGTGACTGTGTGTGGAATCTTTTGTTTGTATTGCTTTCTCTGCTCTGAAATCTGTAGAAATCTTGAAAAAACATTAAAACTGCTTGTTAGTAGGAAATGTGTGCTCTTGAAACTCCTTTTCTCTCTGGTTTCCAGTGGCCATGCTTGCCAAAGCTCACCTGCTGATATCTGCACATCTCCTTTGCACAAGTTGCCTTCTTTCTCCTCCCCTCAGGGATCCTGGCTGCAGTGCAGAGATGGGAGAAAACTCCCATGTAATTGAGCATGCATTGAGATACAGAGAGGATTAGTAGTTAATTTACATTTAATCGTGCAGAGCAGTACCCTAAAGCTGATTCTTCTTAAATGGGATGCGTTCTCTGTCTTCCTCTAGGCAGACTGAGGAGGAGATGTGAAGAAACTGCGAAGGTGCCCCAGTGTATTTCCAGCACTTCAGAGACATTGAGCCAAGGCACTTGGAGGCAGCATAGAGGTATTTCACCTTCATCCTCGTGTCAGGGAAGGATACAGTCCATTACACAAAGAGATTCGCAAGACTTTCAGAAGCCACTCAGGTAATTGAGAATGGATAGAATTAAGAATTACATGCTGATGGGCTGGAGGTTTTTGTCTGTGAACTTTATGTTGGAATGTGTCCTGATGCCTCTGCAGCCCAAAGAGGCATTAAAAATGGGGAAAAATGCCTTAAAAGGAGAAAGTTTTATCTAAGCAAAGATGGTCTTATTGTTTCTCCACCCTCAGGAATCCCAGGTCACACTGAGAGACAGATTTCCCTGGCTGTATCTACAGCAGTTCTTTCTGTGCTGGCCATGCACATAAAAAGCCCTTAAGAAAGGAGCAAAATTTATAGTGACTCATTTGCATCTGGTGGACCCAAGGTTCAGTGCTACTGGTAACTTGATCAGCACTATTCAAATGCTAATCTCATTATGTGTGTTAGAGACCGAAACGCAGCAATTCAGCTCCATTAGTGCAGTGTGCCTGGGTGATGCTCTGGCTGGTGCACGGGGTTGTTGCACCCCCTGTGGGTATCCAGCACATGCCACACAGCTCCAGGGAGATGCATGAAGGGTGGCAGAAGCAGAGATTGGGAACTCAGTGATGGAGCCAATGAAATGAGCAAACATGGGAAGAGGAGCTAGATAGATTTCTAGAAAATACTCAGGAAAAAAAAAGGGAGGGGGGTTAATTGCCAACAGAGCAATTTGGATTAAACATTCTTTTCTACAATAAATATGCCCGTTAATTCCACTGCTTCCAAATGAACACTGTCAAAAAAGCACAGTAAACAAAAAGGTCTGTCCAAAATGCAGATGAAGTTTAAAAGCATGATTAATGTGTGTTTGGAGGGAGGGAGAGGGAGAGGGAGGGAGGGAGAGAGGGAGGGAGGGAGAGGGGGAGAGAGAGGGAGAGGGAGAGATGGGGGAGGGAGAGAAAGAAAATGTGCCTCTGCTATGACATATCTGCTTGCCCCATGCAGCAGGGACTGGTAGGCAGCACAGGGCACACACAGAAAGCACGTACCGGAGTCATTTGTGGATAAAGGCTCCATGACAGAACTTCATTACCTAAAGCACCTTAAAACCGTGCTTGGATGTGTTGCTTTCGTTTGACAGTCCTGATGTGGAAAAGGTCTACCTCAAGCTGTTTGCTGCCTCTGCTATGTCAGTGACAGTGTGTTTCTCTTAGTGGTTCTGCAACATTTTCCAGGATTCTGCATTTGAGAGGTCACAGGAGTTGGAATCCTAAAGAAGCAAGGTTTGTAAGGTGACACAGTATATTTATTAGATAAGCTACTTAGCTGACCAAGCAGATGAGCTCTGGTGCACACAGTCCTAACATCAGCTGGTTTATTAAATAGCACAACCTGCCTGAAAGGATTGCTTTTTTGATGAACTGTTACAGCTGCAGCAGCCCTATTACTAGAGGTCTGTAGTTCCACATGGTATCTTCTTGTTTATTTTTTGTACAGTGTCTGTTGCCTAATAGCAGTTATAGTATTTCTGTGGGTCTTGTTGTTCTAATATGTCCTTCTCTGGAATCAGTGCTGCCATAGTTAGCTTCATTGATGATTATAGAGGCCACAAATTGGGAAACCATTTGTGTTAAGGTTTGTGAATGTTATATGTAGCTCTGTTTACTTGCTGCCTTCCTGGCTAGATGCCCCCTGCCAGAGGAAAGCAAAATAAAACTGTTGCAGGGCAGAGAGGATGACACATTGCCTTAGATAAGCAATCGTGGTAATCAGGCATTCACACAGCAATGGCTGGCAGTTCAGTGAAGGGGAGAAGTTATCTGCCCAGCTCCGTTCGGGCACCTGTTCCCAAGGGAAGCCTGGCAGCAAAGAGGGAAGGGGAACTGGGAGTGATTGCAGGGAGGGTGGGCAGAAGTGCACATACATAGATTGTACTCCCAGACTCTTCCCCCCATGAAGAAATGAAAGAACCCCTTTTTGGCTCCAGATGCAAAGCTAGGAATGTGTCTAAGTTGCTGCTGTTTGAAAGCAACTTGCTTCAGCCTTGCAGTGACAGCCTTGGCAAAACAAATTGTGCTTTGCTGTGGAAAAAAATATGTCTGAATTACAGCAAATTTAGGAAACAATCACGGCTGAGTATATTAGTTAGGAGTGAATATGAAGAGCAGTAACTTTGATCCTGATGTAAGGATGAGTGAATCATGGAATTCCATCCTCAGAGAGGTTTCAGAGTGATATCTCATAGAGAGGAATATGCCTCTGGAAAACAAAAAGAGGAGATAGAAAATAGTATCTTGCTATTGTGTAGTTCTCTTCCCCTGTGCAAAGCTTGCTGTGATCTATTTCAGCTGCTACATCTAAGCTTTCTATGATGCTTGCTGTTACCATACATATGAAAACTCTATGCATGCACTTTTGCATGCGTACGTGCAAACTGCTTCCTTCGTGAGAGCTTTGCATTGCTCTTTGGAACACAAACCTAACAGCTTCAATACCCAAGTTTGTTACAGAGCAAATCCTGCGCTTGCTTAAAAGCTGTTTGTTGCCCAGGGCAGACTTGTGCGTGCTTGGTAGCCAAGTGTACACAAGCGAGTGATCTAATGAGACTACTTGTGGATTTTGGGCTTGAGAGGACTTCAATGCCATGTGTAAGTAAAAGATTGGCAGGAACGCCTTGCATTCTGGCAATGGGAATCAGAAACTGTTATCCTGGTGCTAATGCTGGCTGCCTGTACCATTGTGCCTGCTTGAACATGTCACTTACCCCTTTGCCTTATGTAAGGGGATCTTGGAAAGGCAAGCACCCACCGCGTTAGGGTACAGGTGGACATTCATGGAGCCAGGAGGATGTGTCTGACTAAACAATCCTCCAAATATAAGAGGTTGTACATTGGTAGAAATCTCCTATAATGTATGATCTCAGACCACCTAGATAGAAACTGTGTGCAGTTGTCCAGCCTCTCCCAAAAGGGGTTCCAGTCTCTGGCTCTTCTGGTAGGATAAGGTAAAGGCCAGCTTTCCTATTTCCCTTTGGAGGCAGGGGTTACTCTTTGCTTCGAAGACTTGGGTTGGATGGAAGTGAAGGGTATAACTGCCTCTTGTGGCAGCAAAGGAGGTATCCTTGCAGTGCTCGTGCATGGACTGTCTGCCTTCCTTCCTGTCTCACGTGATGACAGGAAGATAAGAGGTTTCTGAGATGTGACCTGAGCTGCGGTTCTGCCAGAAGATGAACATAGGAGACCTAAAATTCAATTATGCACACACCCCTGGTAGATGGCAGTGCTTTGCAAAGCCCTTGCTTTTAGAGCTCTGGTGGTTAGGACTAGACTCCAAACTCGGGTCTCAGCGCTAGGACGGGGCCTCTGAGCTGGCCTGTTAGGTCGCCCAGTGCCAACTTCTGTTAGTTGCTACCAAGATCTTGCTAATTTCCTTGGCCTCCGTAACTGCAGCTTCTCTGATGTGTGGAGTGGGCGGCAGAGGGCACTCCGAAACAAGTGATAAAGCCTGGGACATGCGGACTGGGCATTCAGACCAAATCAGCAGGCAGAACCTTGCAGTAACCTTTAATTGTGTGTGTGTGTGTGTTTTTTTTTTTTTTTTTTTTTTTCTGTCAGAGCAGGCACTGAATGGCAAAGATTGCAAAGTACCTGAATACCAGGTATGAAATTGGTCTCTCTCTTGCAACCCCAGACAATAAAGAAGGAATTAAATTCAGCCACAGCTGAGTTGGATCACAGATCAGAGCTGGAACAGAGTGGGGCAAGCAAATGCACAGTGGTTTGAAGCTTGTTGGATTGCAGACAAGATGACTAGATCAGAAGGAGGGATTAAGCTCTAGGTAAGAAGACAAACCTGCCAAGGAAGCACCTGAGTTCAATCCATGATGAAACCTTGTCAGGGACCTGAAAACCAGTTGATTTCCAGGATAATGTTAAAATTAGTTCTTTCTCTTCCTCTCTGCTGACACTGTGAGCGTTCTTCCAGCTTGAAGGGAGATTTTCTTTGCTTTGAGATGGAGCCCATATCAACTTGTGGGAAAAGTGCCTCAGTGCAGTGCCTGAGGCTATGGGAACAGGGCTGATGGAACTGAGTTGCATCAGCTGAACCTGGATAACCAGTCATGTTTGTGTTTCTGCTTTGCCTCAGGTGAAAGGTAAAACACTATCCCAAATCTTACCAAAGGTTCCTTAAAAATAGGGTAGGCTTAAGCGCAGGTCAGTCAGTTTCCACAGGCTTACAGGCTTACTGAAAAGTGCCAATTTTTGTTGCCATACCCCTATTATGTGGGATATATGCTGGGCCAAAACCCTTCAGAAGTGATTTGAGTGAGACATAAAGAGTTGTTATTGTTTCTAATAAATAATATGATCTGAATTTGGGAGCTGCTTTGGCTGCTCAGTACTTGAGAAAATTCTACCCAATAGGATGTAAATTGGGGATCCAAAAATCAGTAGCTGCTTTTAAGAATTGAGTATATCTGCACAGCCATGCAAGGGAGCCCTCAGTGTGAAATTCAGAGTTCTTTTTCCTCTTGTATACTGGGACCTGTGTCTATTACTGACAACAATAGTAGATTTAAAAAAAAAAAAAAAAAGTTTCAGATAGATGCAACTTTTACACTGAAGATGGCTTTTGAGTTTAAAACTGGTTTCCAACTGATTGCTTTCCCTCAAAGTTATTGTGGTTTGCCCCTTTCCTAAGAGATTGTGTTTGCTACCAGTGTGGAAGTAATAGGAAAATCAGAGCTTACCTTTTACTTTATTAGGAAGTCTTTGCAAAAATTCTTTTTGGGATGAATAGCTTTTGCTGAAATAGTGAGGCTGTTCTGTCGCTCATAAAATGATGTACCTTGGGAGGGAATTTTTCATTGGACTTGCAATTACAGCACACTCACTGTCTTCAGGGGATGTTAACAAAGTTGAGGTAGGCGGTGTACATGTGTGCCCATACAAGCTGTCACCACTAGATGACACCATGACTCTGGCAACAAGATCTAGGCAAACCCTAAAACCAAGGGCATTTTGCCTGCTTTGGAGATTTTGTTACAAACTCAGAACATGGGCTGGATTTGCAAACCTTTCCGTGAACCAGGGTCATGTTTCCCCCAAATGCAGGCTGAGGTTTGAGCAAAGTGGGCTCAGTTCCAGATGACAGGGTGGGATTTACGATTTGGGGTGGAAACCATGTGAATGTTTGACTTGCAACCAGGCTGATCTTGGCTGTGGTTACACTTGGAGGGCCTGTGTGTATTTGAAACAAAATCTCAGACTGAAGTTCAGGGAATATGAGCCTGCCTGAGTCAAAACCAGAAAGGGTTTTCACGACCCTATGGTGAACTGCTGTAAGAAGACTTCACATGACTCCACTGCTCACACAGAGTGGGGTTACTCTTGAACCCAAAAGCAGTATCCAGATATGGGCAGCTGTGACCATGCTTCCCTTTTAACCTGTTGTCACCATGGGTAGTAGGTAACTCAGTGCTAGTTGGAGTGGAGCACTGATCGAGGGAGTCAGCCACGCTCTTTGCCACGTTGCCACCACGCCTGACCACTGACTGTGACATTATCATGATGTCTTGGCCAACGGAAAGGCAGCCATCTCGCCATGAGCATTTTGCTTTCCAACAGGCTGTCTGACTTGTTACCGGCCAGCAGAATGCACGTGCTTCTCTTGGAGTGTCTTTCTAGGTCCTCACTTCTTTGATTGTACCAAGCCCAGCAGCTATATCTCTACAGGTACTCACTGTGTACATACATAGGCTCAGTCACTTTACCATTGGTTGGCCTTCCCTTTCAATGTGACTCTGAGGATGTTCACATTAAGCATACTACTAAGGCTTACATGTCCTTGAGTCTTGCTAAGGTTGCATAGAGTTTGGCAACTATGACGTAATTATGTGGCTCCAAGGACAAATTCAGAGAAATGATAATCTAAGAGGTGTTTTTACGATGCTCTGTCATCCGCTTTGAAATTCATTTCTTTCCCCTACCACTGCAGCAGCATTCCTCACATGCAAACTGGTTGCATACCTTGCAGCAGGGAATCTGCACAGAACAATGTAGGAGCTCACCTGAAGAACATGGTGTGTGTAAGGTACCCCCAAAGTCTGCTGTTCAAATGTCTGCCACATCAGTCATGGCCTAGAGGTATCCTAGCAGTTTATGACAGACCTTTTCAGAGTCTCTCAATAGTGCTTAGATTTCAGTTTTATTTCATAACAGCTTAGGAAGCCGCAGTGCACTACAGGTTTTATCTTCATGGACTGATTTTTTCACAGGATGTTTAGATGGCTATCTGAAGCCAATCGTCCATATCAATACAGTTGTGTTATGCTAATTTGTTTTTCTGTGCTTAGAAACTCTTTTTGAAATAACTTCAATAAGTTTCATCACTATTGTATGTATCCCAACTACAAACATTTTGATTTATTGTGTTCTTAGACTACAAAGCAGAGTGTTTTCCTTGAATCATCACAAAGTTTTTCTGTTTGTTGGAATATATTTTATGGAAGTCACCCTTTATGTAAGGCTAGAATTTGTATTTCTGGTGTTGGACAATACTGT
Source organism: Nothocercus julius (assembly GCA_013398735.1). Taxonomy (NCBI): domain Eukaryota; kingdom Metazoa; phylum Chordata; class Aves; order Tinamiformes; family Tinamidae; genus Nothocercus; species Nothocercus julius. The sequence goes on along the minus strand of VZSV01000122.1, from coordinate 2,319,074 downwards.
CTTTTGTCCTCTACATTTGCTGATACAGTTAGAGAATTCTAATAGATTAGTAAAATGGGATTTTCCTTTGTAAAAACTCTGCTCATAGACCGTAATGAAACAGCTGTATTATTCCTATTTTCAATTAACTTCTAAATGAATTTACCAGCATACCAGCCTTTGAGTCTGTAGCTCTACAGAAAACCCCAGGGGCCTTTTTAAAGTACAGGTACAATACTTGTTACCTTCCAAGGCTGCAACACAGTAGCTGATTTTAATGGGAGATTGCATATTTTTTTCACAGCTCAGCCACTTCATTTTTATGACCCTTCATTTGATTAGACATCGCTTGGTAGGAGAGGCAGGAGAAATAAGAGGCAACCTCTTTCTATTTTAAACTGGCAGAGTATATGAGATTAACTACTATGAGTCTTTTGTAAGACTGACACCATGACAGATCAGGAGAGGCAACAGATACGGCTAACTAATAGCAGTTAAGAAATGTGCATTTATGGACTTAGAATGCCAAGAGCATTAGGGATGTGTTGGCTGCATCAGGTTGTTCCAGTGCAGATCTGGAACAACAGGAGAGGTTTTCAGGTATGTTGGCCAGGTTATCGCGAGTGGAAGCAAGTAGGAGCTCAGTCAGTCAGTCTCACATGACAGTTTTTCTGGCAGAGAGTCAGGTAATTTTCATCCCTGATAAGCCTTCCAAAATGTATTGCCAAATATTTTGCATTCAAAACCTTTATAGCTTACAAAAAATAACTAGGTTCTGTGCACCTTGTCTCTTACGCAGAATTTTTGTATCCAAAGATGTAGGACGCAGATGTGTCCAGTACCCAGCACTGTGCTGTCTACACTTAGACTACCATTACTGTTCTCTTGAAATATTCTGTGAGTTCATGTTGCTCCAAAGGGTCAATGCACTACAGGTGCAACTTCTTTCTACTGCAAAATACCTCTGGAATAAATGAGAGAGCGAGTGGAGTGGGGTTGCCACTAGCACCCCCGAGGGCTCTGTGCAACTCTGACTGCTCCAGAATTAATGGGCCAAAGTCTCTGTGAATGTTAAGACCATGCTGTAGCTGTTCTTCCTTATCCTTAACCCTTCCTCCGCCATCGCCCTGTGCAGAGCAGGCACAGGGAAAAGAGTAAATTTTCTATTGTCCTCCCACTTAGATCTGCCAGGATTACAGTATTCATACTGGCTTTCTCCAGTGGTGGCAAATTGGCAGCCTCCTGCGCACACACTAGAGTGAGGAAACTCCAGAGTTTTGTGCTGGAAACACTGTACTCCTTGAACTGTTCAGGACCCTATGCTTTGTTGGAAAGAACAATGTCACTGAAAAATCAGCAATGATTGTAAACATGGGTTTCAGATGCGTTCTGTGATTGACTTAAGGACCCAGACTTCTTTGGAAAAGCAGACTATTGTGTGAAATGTCTTGGGAGGCTGAATGGGACTATTTAACAGGATGAAGTGTCACTGTAGCAAGCCTGTTTGGAGCAGATTCCTGCAATACTTGTAGTTTTCTGCCTGGCTGGTGTTAGGGAATCTCGGGTCTGAGAACTGAAACTCAACAAGTTTGCACTTGCTGCCTGCTCGCTTTCTGAATGCTGATGTGGTAGAGGAGTAACCGAGGAACCTCAGGGAAACTCAGAAAACTGTTGTATGTTGGAGAAGAGGGGAGCCACTTGTGGGAGCCTGTGCAATCTTCCATCTGTTCTGCTACATGTGCCTGGTCATTTGTTCCTGCACAGAAAGCAGCATGCTATAGCAGCATTTGTTCTGCTTGCATAGCAGCATGGACTCAAAGTAGTAGCATAGTAGCAGCCTGGCGCTCAGCTGGATCCTGCTATTAAAATTAGATATTGTAAGAGTGGAATTGATTTGTCTTTTTTTTTTTCTTTTTTTTTCTTTTTTTCTTTTTCCTAAAAACATTTTCCTGTTTGCTATTTTAACACTGTGTTACATGCACTTTCCAACCAAAGAACCTGCAAAGTTCCTGCATAGAAGCAAGAGTCCCACAGGTTGCTCATACAAGAAAACTAAATGCTGTGGGTGGTGCACAGAGCTGGCCAAATGAGAAGCTTTTCTCTTGATGTGCTGCACTGTGGGAAGATCTGGAAAACAGCCTGGGTTTGTTTGCCTGTCTCTAACATGGGATGATGCAAAGAGCACTGTTGAAAGTGCTCTGTGACCTCTGGACAGGAAGTGTCTAGGCTGGCATTTCATTGGAAGACCTGTCGGCCTCCTAGACTTGTTTGTACTTTTTTGGCCTTTTGAGGTCCCTGTGGGGAAGGATTTTCATATCCTCTTTTACAACTGGGAAAACAGAGGCCTAAGTAGACTTGTCAATGATACAGACACCAGCTATAGCTCAAGAGCTGCTAGCACCCATTACAGGGAGATTTCAAAGCTGGAAGGCTTGAGTAGTCACCAAAACCTTTCTCAATAGCCAAGCACAAGCTGAGGACTTGGTTGAGTGGGGCCCCAACTGGTGAGTTGTAGTAGGTCACAGCAGTGTCAGGCAGAGAACCTGCTGTTGCTGTAGGGGATGAAAGCATCACTGCAGGGAATGCAGAAGCAAGGACCATTTCTTGAAATCTTGCCTGTAGAAAAGGAGCTCCTGCAAAGGCCATCCTTTTCCCATTTGGTCTTTCTCTGTCTTTCATTTTTCCATCTCCCTTTCTGGCCATTTGTACTGCTTCCTTGTTTGTTTGTTTGGCTGAATGCCTGCTGAATTATTTACTAGTCTGACTGAATTAAGCAGCAGCAAATGCAGGCAAGTGAATTCCACCTGAGACTTTAAGGGAGGAGGGGGGTGGAGAAGAGGGGGTTTGATGCGTAGTGCTTAATTAAATGCACCAGCCCCTTCCAGGGAAAACCTTGTGGGAGGGGAAGCCCTTCTGTTGCCCTGGAACAGAGCTGAGGAAACCTGAGCGCACTGTGGACATCATCTCAGGTGGAAGTGTGTGCTCTGTGTGTCAGCTGAGTGGGGGTCCCATCACTGGGAGTTGCATTCAGCCCCTGCAAGTGTCATGTTGGCTTGCTGGTATGTAGCAGGACTGTCAAGTGGCCATTTGCCTCTACCACATCAATTGCTCAACCTGCTGTTTTTGTGTTGGTTGTTGTGCTGTGTGGGGTTAATTGGGTTAATGAGCGCATTGCACACTATTAGAGGCTGAATTGGTCAATTATGCTAATTATTGTGTCTTCTAAAGCTCCATAGTTATCAAGGGTGTTTAATAGGACAGGGGTTCTTGTACTACCCACTAGATCACAGCTGAGTATCTTGTGATCACACCAAAAGACTTCTCTGTTTATCAAGTAGTGCACTGGTGCTTTCTGTAAGGAAATATCTCCTCCTTGGCCTGTCCCTCTCAGCAAGAACAAGCATAGCAGACAGTCCTTTGTTCATGAAGGTCCTTTCTCACTATGTGTCTCCCAGCTCTAAGTCTTACAGATAATTACAGGGTAATTGAAACATGGATCATTCTGTAATATATCTGCTCTGGTGCCTTTCTCCCTAGAACATAAGAACTCTAGTTTGGTCACTTTTTCCAAGCCAGTGCTCCCTACCTAGTGGTTGGTCACAGCATCACGATTCTGGAGTGTGTCCTCATCACAGTTTTTCAGGTTGTAGCAGTTGGTTCAAATGCCAGCAATACTCCAAGACTCCATCCTCCTTCCTGGCCTGAGAAGTAAGTGCTGTGCCTGTGCTAAAAAGCAGGCAGCTGTCTTTTCACAGTTCACCTTTTGTGAAGATGCCATAGCAGCTTCTGAGTTGTAGATAGGCCATTCTTAACAAAGTGATGAAACCTGCACTGCAGACATATAGGTGTTTTGAATTGTTATTATGTAACAATCCTATCTCTTCCTAATATAGAGGTATCCCAATAAAATAACGAGTGGAAGCCTCTGTTCCCCCAAATAGCTTTATTCTGTGTAGATGTGAACTGTAGAGCTTCCAGAATGTAGCACGTTGAAAGGGACAACTGATGCAGCATAGTCCTCTTGATCTATAGTATTTTGTTTTACCATGTGAGGTAGAAAACCATCTCTGGGAGCTGGAAACAGCAAGGCACTGTGGATTCAAAAGCACATGCTTTATGAATTTATCATGAACTAACTCTGTGGGACTCTTGTTGCATAAATCAACTGATAACTCACCATGTAAAAGATCATTCACCGTTTCCTCTTCTGTAATTTCTTTCTTTTTGAAATTCACTTTACAATTGGTATGAACATTGCGCACACTCACACTGCTCTGTTACAGAGATATATATGTGTCATATCAGGTATTGGATTTTTCTTGGATAGCTTATGCCAGAACTCTCATGTTTTGCATCAACAGTGATTTCATATTGCATAAAGCAGGGAATTTAAAAGACTTGATGACCCCCCTGGCCTTATTCCAAATGGGGGTCATGTGTCTGGGGGTTACTGCCCGATGTTTTTTAATAAGTTAATTCCCACTCTTAGGATTGTAATGGCTGCACTGAGCTCTGCTTCACTCTACAGTGATTACTTAAATAGAAGAAAAAGTGCTTTCTCATTGGATTCCTCATCATTGGATTTTCTCATCCCTCCCCAGCATTGTGTGCAGGTGCCTTCACTTTCCACTTGATGTGGAAACTGCTTTTGGCAGGAGCAGAAATGTGATGTTCTAAGATTGTGTGGCAAAGTTCAATTCAACCATTTTTTTTTAACCTTCCTCCTATCTGCAACTAATTTAATGACTTTTTTTTATTATGAAAAGTTAACTTTCATGAATCATTAAGAAACATTTAGCTAGATTTCAGTAAAATCTAGCTGATGGGCATATTATTTTCTCAGGCAGAGAAGGCAGGGATTAATACATGAGTTGTAAAGTGAAAGAGGGGCTGGTGAACAGAAGATTGCACAGAAAGTCCTAAAGGTGGAGAGCAGGAACTAGTGGAATTTTGCTTGTACAAATACAAAATTTGTATTTACAAATGCTAATTCAACTACTTATGCATTTATTCACTGAGTAATATTTTGATTCCCAAAGCATCTTTATACACAAAACTATCAGAAGTAGTAAGGACTTCCTTTGAGTTTTTACCCACTCACCAGTGCTCATGCTCTCTTATTTCTGCAAGGGGAAATGATCCTTCCTGGTCACCTGCTATGTTTTATGAAGATTTATTGCTCTTTTCTCACAGACAGCACTGGGGAGACTGGTGTCCCAAGGGGCTCATAAGTCAGCAAAACTCGTTTTGCATGATTATTTACATTAGGACAAGGACGGGCTTTCTGTGAAAGAAAGGGTTATAAGAGTCTTGATCTGTTCTCCTCAGGCTAGGTCAAAGTTTCCTCCTATATCTACTGCTGTACATCTGCTCTGATCTTTAATATTCCTTCTCACATAAATCCTTTAACTAGTTTCTTCTATGGCAGGTCAATCTAGCCCACATTCTGACTTGCAATGCTATCAGTCTCTGAGCAGCCCATACTGTTTCTCGATTTTGTTGAAATCCATTCTTTTCTCTTGTGGAGATTTGATGGCAAGAACAGTTTCAGATATGTCCCACCAGCAGGAGATGATGTGTGTGAACAGAGAGAGGTGAAGGACAGCGTCGTTGGTGGAGACTTCAGAGCTGTTTTCTCTACCACTCATGGGTGTTCACTAAAGAAGTGTTTTGGTTTAACTGCAGCTTATTGGATTATGTGATTATGGCATTTGAATTCTCTATTAGATCTTTTCTATCTTGGTCCCTTGGGTAGTGAGGGAGTTGTTTTCTGGTCTTTGTGTTTGAAAATATTTGTATCATTGCTTCTTTGCTTCGATTCTTTGACTCGTTCTCTAGGGAGCATTCTGATATGCAGAGCTCAGCTTAATGTGTCTACTACATGAGGTGTGTTTGTGTTTTATTTTGTTACTGGGCAGAGATCACCTATCCTGGTTCCTTCTTTGCAAGTTGTCTTGAAAACAGGCTGACCAGTTCTTTTGGAAGACTTGTGTTTGCTGGAAGCTGTACAACAAGTTCAGTACTAAATGAGAGAGACGTAACTTAGCTTTGAGTTGAGGGGTAGCTTTTCAGCAGACTGCTTTTCTACTACTGCTTTCCAAAGTGAGGGCTTGGTCTAGGCCACTATTACTGCTAATTTATGCTTGTAATACAGCAGTACAGCAGCACTTTGATTTCCTCTTATCCCCTCTGTATCAGGAAAAATTACTAGATGTTATAGTGCAGTCATTCAAAGAATATTCCTCATATTCAGCCATAGCTGCTCTGTGCTGATGATTTTGAGTGACGTGCTAGATAGAAGAGGATGCCTCCTACCCTCAGAGCGAGAACCTTCTCAAGGCAGCAGTAGAGAACAGGGAAGGGAAGTTGGCTTAGCCTGCAAGAAAAGGGCAGGCCCAGCCCAGTAAGCTCCATCAAAAACGGTCAGTGTGGTGAACCAACTTCCACTTCATTTGTCACCTGTCAGTGCCAAGCACACTACAGTTGTGCAAAGGACAAAGGGAATTCGTGATGGAGAGAAGTGAGGTAAGCTATAATTAACTAGAACACTGAAGGGAAAATGACATCTTGAAGCTGCTGAGTTTCTCCTGTGAGCTTGGACATTCTTCATATGCGCCCCTAACGCACAGGTCAGCCACTCCCATGTGCCCCTAACAAGCCATCTACAATCGTATTCTCCACCAAGTGCCAAAGCTGGAAATGAGACTGCAAAATGAACAGTGGCTGAAGATTTGTGGACATAGGTCATGAATATAGTGTGATAATCTGTGAGTCTTAGTATTCCTGTCAATGCAGAGCACAGGGTCAATCTTCGATGTTGTCTGAGGAAGCAGAGAGGAGTCTCTCATGTTTATGTTAGTTTTGGAATTAACCTCCCAGCTCAGCATGTGTGAAAATGGGGTTCATTAGCCCCTGAGGAAGACAGGGTTGTTGTTAGTGGCCACCCCGGCAACAAGAAACAAGGAGGTTCCTCCCTCTTGCATTTCTTTATCATATGAGCTAATGCTTATATCTGTGGTGGTCTGTCTGTGTATAATACCACCGCTCCTGTGTGAATTGTTACTGCTGTGTTCCAGCTTTCCCAGCAATTGGGAACATTCATGTATTGTCCTTTTCTCTATGTAGTTTCTAGTCAACGCGTCTTCCTTTATAATGTAACTGAATGGCCCCCATGACACAGATTGCTTGAATCTTGAAGCATAAATTAATTCATATGGAAACAAGCAATTCAGTGACCTCTCTTTCTCCTGAGGTGTAGTTTGGAAATATCTTTGCAAGAACTGACAGTGCCTGTGTGAGAGCGGCTCTGCCTTTGCACTGAGACAATTGGCAGAACAGGCTGTGAATGCTGGACGCAAGTTCTGCCTCATGCCCAAGACTTATGGATTAGGTGAGCCTGAACTGTTTTTAAAGGAAACCTTTCAAGTGTCATTAACAACAAAGTCAGAACTGCAGCCTCTCATACAGCTGGGAAACATCTGCAAACGCTTGGAACAGGTAATAGTTTGATGAGGGTAAGGTTGATATCACGCTGCACCCAGCTCTGGAAAAGCTGTAGCTGTTGAGGTTTGCTTCCTCTCAGCTTGGAAGCACATTGTGTTCAGGAAACGTTGGTAAATCGTGGCAGCTCCTTGCTCCTGGAGAATGTCAGGATGCAGAAAAACAAACAAAAAGAGAATTTAACTGGCAAATGAAGCCTTACTTTCATATGGAATTTTCATCTTGAATCTACTCATTATTCCAAAGTAGATAGGTTTCTATGCAGTTTTGGAGGACAGGAGCCTTGTTTTTCAGTATTGTGATGAGCTCCTTTCATTTGTTACTTATAATCACAATCTGTGGTTAAATATCCAAGGTTTTATGTTACCTAACCTTAAAAATAATTATAGTGCAGATTTTGCTGGGATTAATCTTATTATTCTGTTTCTCTGAAGACTCGTGCAGGTGGGTTTGCAAGATGCTTTCCATGGCTGTACGCTTTGGTAAAAATTCAGTTACCCACAGCAAATATGGCAAGAGCACAGCAATGCTCCCAAAAACCCCACACTCCTATATCTAAATGAATATTGTGAGGTTTCTTTTGCTACATTTGCTTTCAGGCCTGTGTGTATGGTTAGGATATCATAATTTTTATGTTGTTGATATTTTGATTCAAGACCTGTGTGGCGATTGAGGAAGTCTAAGTGAGGACCATGCTGTGTTGTATATATAGTGTGTATAACCAGTAGACAGCATTGTGTTCTGTCTTCACCACCTACAGCCCCAAGATAACTTTTGTTTTAGTATTAGCAACAATTTGATTTGATTTGTTTGAATGGCTGACAGATTCATCAGAACAGTTAAACATCCCAAATCAGTAGTCACATTTGCAAATCTTAGCTTAAAACTTTGAAGAAGTCCAGTGTCTAATCATTTTCTCCTGTACACACATTGCATGTGGAGAAAAAGATCTTTTACCAATGCATATATTTGCTTTATTTTTTGTGAGATGTTGCAGTCCTGGTCATTCTTTAACAAATAATTTAAATTGAAATGTCATGTGAAGTAGATTTGGGAATTCAGGTCTTTTCTTGGTCATTGTGGAACCATTAAGCAGTGCTGCTGCTGCTCTGTATATGATGCTATTATTTTTGATGTCGGGAAAGCAGCAGGTCATCTGTCTTTTCCAGGGCTTCCTAGAAATTTCCAACATGTCAGATCATGGAATTAATAAGACACACTCCTTGCCTGAAGCACAGGCACTCAGATCACAGAGCATCTTCGAAATAAATAAAAAATAAGAATTAAAAAGAAAAGTCAAGGCAGAACTCCATTGCTGCAGCTATGGCTCTTGGTGTCATCTGGACCTGTTCCATGCTGCTGCTAGATAAGATGTCTACTAGGTAGAGTTTGGAGTTGTTATTGGCCTCTCGTTTTTATTAGATACCCTTCATGCAGATTAAGAAATGTCAAAACATTTGATTGAAAGACCATGATACAAGTTCTATAGCACCTCCAACACATAAATTAACATACAGATATTACTGAGTCAAGAGTGTTTCGCAAAGAGAAACTTTTAACTTTGCAAAGCGGGAGCCGTGGTGGTGGTGGTGTTTTTTTTTTTTTTTTTTTTTTTTTTTTTTTTAGCTTCTTAAAGTGAAATCAGTGTAAATATTTTTGTCCAGTTTCAAATCTGATTTATGATCACCAGAGAGGAAAGCTAAAGAGCACACTTACACTGCAGTCAGATTAAACCCCACCTTCCCAATTCTGCTGGTCTGGTAAAAGGCATTACCACCATGGGCTGATGGTGTTCTCTGTGCTGATCTCTGGAAGAGCCCTGGATAAAGTTGTCTCTCTAGCTTAAGCACTTTGAGTAGTAGCCAGATCAAACCTCTTGGTTTTAGCAGGTAGAAGTAAAGTCCTGTTTTGGGTGGTTATGACTGGCCATGTCCATGAACATCTTTGTACCTCAGGAATCAAAGCAGGAAGCTGTACGTAGGCCTATCTTTTGTTGCTGTTTATAAAAGAAAGATTCTGCAAAACTTGGACATCATCTTTATTTCTTCTAAAGAAGCAGACTAGAGTGCGTATCAATTAATTTTATATAATTTTTAAGCTGCTAGGCCAAAGTTACGTAAAGTAAGCGTCAGCGACAGACCTAGGAACAGAACTCAGGGGTCCTGGATTTTAGCTATCTTTGCTAACCATTAGATGATACTTCCTCCAGATGTTTTAGTAAATGGTGCTATAAAAAGTTCTTGTTGTTGCAATTCCTCATTTCCAAAGGTCTGCCTGCCTTTATGTTTTTAATATCATCGCTTTGAAGCACCATAGCTAGAAGTGACAGTGCCAGAAATAATAACAATAATAATCTGCATAGCACAACAGGCATTTTACTGGCATGTAGGAAGACAAAGGTCCCTGTGTGTTTCATATTAAGACACAGAAAAAGTATTATTGAGTCTATCTGGAATGCATAGGTGGGAACCTTAACCCCTCATATGCTGACCCAAGAGCTGAATTAAATGAACAAAAGGGCACATGAGCTTCATTCCTGTGACGGTGGGAGGTCTTTCTGGACCATGTGCCTTGACAGCCTCATTCAGGCTCATATATCTTATATTCATGTGGCACAAGAGTAGTTAATTTACAAGTATTTTTCCAGTTTTTCCATCATATTTAATAATTCTTTACCGTAGACCAAAAAAGAGGGAAGGAAAAAGCTAACCCAAATGTTAAAATCCATTTTTCCTCAGCAAATTCCATTCTTGTTTCTGCCATGGCCCATGTTCAAAATCTGAACAATAAAACATACAGGGGCATAGGCATAGGGGAACTGTCCAAAAAGGACAATGTCTGAAGGTTTATGATTAGGTTTTATATTCCCTCTGTCTACAGAGCAGCACTTCCTGAATGTTTCTGTGGTGGGAAAAGCATCCCAGCCATTTCCCCTTGTGGATGATGGTGTAATTAGAGCTGTAAAGAAAGAACCCATGACACTAAAAGGCTGTAAGTGCTGCAGATTTAGGACAACAGGTTACTATGGAAACTGAAGTGAAAATAGGACCTTAAATGGGTGAATAACAATAATATAGAGTTCTCAGTTTGGATTTGTCTGTTAGTTGCACTAAAACACAGTCTGCCTTTCTGGCAGTTATTTGCATAACCTTTCCCATGGTGCTCTCTATGAAACCTTACTTTTTTTCCCCCCCCATCAACTCTTCCTTTTTATATAGAAACACTCTTTCCTTAAAAAAAGAAAGAAGAAAGATGAGGAGCTTCTAATAGATGCCTTGCACCTATTTATAGATAATATCAAAATAATTTGAGCTCTATATAGGGAAGTATGCAACATGCTAAATGATAATATGCATTATCGTCACTAGTGCTACTAGTTGTAGCACTGTTGGTAGTAGCTTTAAGTTCTGCTCCATCAAATGAAGTGCTCTTATGTTCTGGTTAAGTGATGGTACCCTGGAAAGATGGGGAAATGCCAGTGATGCCTTTAGAGACTGATGCAGAGGACTGTATGCTGGACTTGTCCATTCTCAGGAACTAATTGTCTCCTGGAATCCTGCTGGAATTAACATTTTACCATTGAGACTAGCTCTCATGTCTGCAAGTGGGAGATTGTTTCCCTTGGCTCTCAGGTTTCTGGGGAAATTGGGAACTTTCTTTAACTGGCAGGGAACCTTTCCAGTATTTTCAGCAGAATATGGCATCTTGCATTGCTTCCACCATGCCCTAACCAACTTCTAAAAATGTCACTGATATAAAAGTTCCAAGAAAGAATATAGGGGTGATTGGCTGCTTTTTTTTTTTTTTTTTAAACCATGATTTGCTTTTTGGGCGTTTAACAACAGCAGTAGTAGTGGAACTGCAGTGAGGGAAAGATTTAACTGCTAGTGACAGAGACACCCATATGGTTCTGTTTGTTTCTTTAGAAACAGCCCCGTGAAGTTTGTTCATAGTCATAAATTTACTGTTTAAGGGATGTTTAGGTAAAAAAAATAGTGTTGATGATAGACTTCTGTGTAACAAACCTGTGTAGGCTAAATAGATGTATACATTTGGAATTATTACTAGAGTCAAAGACAACTGAACTGGAACGCATCTGTGCAGTAATTGACCTATGGAGCTTGTGGTCCCCCTGGTACTCCGAGTGGGTTGAGTTGCATACAGTCTGAAATATGAATTTATTTTGCAAGCAGCCAGCTTAAAAGTCACATAAGGCACAGCTTAATTTTACTAATTGTCCCCTCCCCAACAACTGTCAGCCCCATTGGAGTGCTGGGTCTCCTTTCCTGCCTGCATTGGTGAAATTCCAACAAAAACACTATTCCAAATGGGAATCACTTAAACCAGCCAGTTGCTGGTCACTGGATCTGATTCTGAGCCCTGTTTTATGGGAGTGGGGCCTACAGCAAAGCCCTGGCCCAAATGGCGGTGATTTCTGCTCTAAAGCTTGTGTTCTGCCCGTTGAGTTTTAGTTAAATCACACGGGCTCCTCCGGCTCTCCAGGTTTATGCTGCCATAAATGAGAGGGAAAAGTGCTTCTATGTGCATATGTTCAGAATCTCTCATTGCATGGCAAGCTAAGCAAATTCATGAATCCGGATGCTCTGCTTGTGCAAGCTCAGGGCAACATCCAGATGCTGACATGCTGACTCCAGACAGCCTCCCCAGAGAATAAATGCTGTTAAATTCTTGATCTGATTGGCAGCCCTGGGAATTCAATTCAGTCCCTGGGGAGACTAAGGAGAGCGTCTCTTTTCTCTGTGCCTATTGTCATGAAAATGAATAAATCCTTCTCCTCTCTACACATCCCAACCCCCCATCCCTAGATTGTCACTGGCCTGGATTTTTTTTTTTTTTTTTATTCCTACCTTAGTTTTGTCATAGAGAGAGATTTTACTAGTTCATTCTTTGAGCTCAAAGCAAAACCAAGCAACTTGGCGGGTGTAAAAGGAAAGGCAAAAGACCTGGAGAAAGCTACTCCAGCATGACTTCCTGGTGAATACCTAGTGCTTAGGTTGTGATAACCTAACGCAGAGAGCAGATCATCAGCGCTGATGTGAATGAGGCAGGTCACGCTGTTGGTTTCCTCTGGCACATCTCATTATTATTATTATCTTCTTGTTAAGATATTGCTTGATGATTTGCCTTTGGCTTTACCCATCCTTCTAGGCAAATGTAAGTTATTCAAGGCCATGCTGGGGCCCAGCGCGCCCCTCTTGTCTGCTTCCTATTCATCTGTGTGACATCTAACATGTGATATTAGCTCACAGCACTCACCAGTGAAGAGAGCAAGCGCCGCACTGCAGTGTGGGCTAGGTCAGGCTCAAATGAATTGAAGGTGAAGAGCAGCTGGGACCCGGCGCAGGGGCTGGGCAGCCGTGCTCACCAATCACAAGGTACCTTGGGGATGTGGCATTGGAGATGGGGAGCCAGCATGGAGTATCAGGAGCAGGGGCTACAGGGACCAGCCCTAACATGTCTGTTGGTCCTGTCTAGGGCAGATCTATAATTCTGTCTAGCCTTTGTTTCAGCAGAGCACTTAAGCATACTAAAACTTTAGGCTCATGGACAAGCTTGGTGGGGAAAAAGAACTACAAAATAGATTTTTGCACTGATTTTTTATTCATTAGAATTTTCTGCTCTCGTTCTTCCCTTTTGAAGGCAGGAAGAGACGCAAACTGGATGTTTAGCTTTGGGGAAGAAACTTTTGAGTTTTGAAAATGCATATTTTTAGATTTTTTTTTTTGAGAAATAAAGTGTTTTAATGGAAATGAAAAACTCCTCCAGAATTTTCTTCAGAAAAACAAACAAGTATTTTTTTGCCAGTTTTACTTAAACGTTTAAAACTATATGCATGCTTAAGCATCTTGCTCAGTCAAGATGTTTTCTTTCCTCAGCTAAAATAGCAATTTTAGCTTATAATAGGGTATTAACTGTAGGAGTTATACTCTATCTTTTATCCTATAGTTACAGGTGTTTAAAATTTTATTTTTAAAAGTGTATGTAATGATGAATCAGAGTTTTCATGTTTAAATGTGAGACATTTCTGTAAAAATTTTCACATATTGATGCTAGTCAAGGCCAGAGAAACAAAATTACTCTAAACTCCCTGGTCTAAATTAGTCAGGACTCCGGTGTCAGAGGTCAGGCTGAAATACAAACATTGACACCACCTGTTTTCCCAAATTCCTTTCAGATTTGCAAAATTGTCTGATGTTTCTATCGATCGTCATTCCGTCAAACTGGTTAAGAGTGCTGACGTGTGTTGCTATTGCTGGCTGTAGCACTAATACCTTGTTGAACCGAAGGAGAAACTTGCACCTCTCTAAAAACAATTGATTTAGTGATTTATAATCTGTGGTCCGTGGATTCTGGGAGACTGTCCTATGAGTGCCTAAGGAGAGTAAGCCTTTCGTCAGTGTGTTTAAAATTCTGTAGGATAGTATAAATATACTATGTAAAATACTATATCCATTGGAAAATTTGGGGGATCCACAAAACAAAAAAGGGTGAAAACCACTGATTTAGACTGTCAGCAGGCTCAGCAGCCAAAACTGTTCTCAATTAAGATCTGGACATTTACTCTCAAACATCAGCAGCGTATATGGATAGCATATGGTCACCTGGAATACTGCATCCATTCTGGGTCATTATGTATTTAAAAAGGCATTAAAGAAATAGAAAGCTTTCAGGGAGAAGTGATTATCTGTAGAAATATGAGCCAGGCTTCACAGATAGATATTTACTGTGGAGAGTGGAGGAATAATGAGGAGTTATCCTACAAGTATATGAAATGAGGACCAATTTTGTGATGGTAAGAAACTCCACCATTGTGTGTTTTATAGCAGGCGAGGAAGGAGATGTTTGGTAACTTTGAAAGGCAAATTTTTAAATAGATTAAAGAAAATGTTCTATTGGATGTTGCAGAACATCTTGCCAAAAAGTAGCACTGAGGCCAGGACTTTAGCAGAGTTCAACGAAGAATCCAATAAGAGGAGAATTTTCAAAGGCAGAAAAACCAAGCTTGGCATCTAACTCCCAGTGGAAATTAACTGGATGCTAAATTGGCCTACACGTCCTTGAGATCCCCTCCTTGTCTCTATATTATGAGAACCTCAACAGTAGCATTAAATAAGGGGAAGTAAAATAAAGCAATAAAGCTACAAGAATTCTGTAGGTCAAGGATAAAGCTCTGGCTTGCATCAGTTAGGAAGGAACTTTCCCCCAGGCAGGTTGTTCTGTAGTTTGCCTGCTGTGAAGCTCTTCCTATTTACATCTTTGCTAGGGTTATTTTAGCAAAGAAGGGAACAAACAAAACATTCCCTCTTCTTAAGCACAAAAATCTTAGAAGGCGAATCCCAAAGTGCATGCAATCCTGAGCAGCTGATCAGAATTGCAGTTCCTTCCAACCTGGGGGATACTGCTGTTCCTGGCATGCATGGAGCTGCACTGAGCTGGCTGCAGCCATCCCACCTGCTGCTCTACTTTGTTGAATTTGGAATGGCTCGGTATGCTTTAAGGGCAAATTACTCTTATGAACTTGTTTGAATATTTATGTCAATTTGTCCTGTTTTACAAGACATACCTGAGTATCTTGGAGCTTTTCTTCTCCCCAGATTAGTGACATGCCTACCCCTATACCTGCATCTCATATAGAGGGGCTTCTTACAAAGCACAGAATCCTCCATACAAAGTAGATGAACATCTCCTGTTTACAAAGTAATTAATTTACCAGGAGCATGGCTGAAAGGAAGACAATTGCAAGGAAGCTGCTGTAGCTTAGTATCAGTATTTGTATTCTGTGATCTTTGACATGCAATGATGCTATAATGGTGTTGCTCAGTCTAACCATGTAAATGGAAATAACGCATACATGAGCCTGTATATGGGAAAAAAACCTGTTGTTTTCTTTGAGACCTGCTTTTTTATTGTTATAGAAAGGTATTATTTTATAATAGCAATAGAGCCAAGCTTGCAGTAGATGATAAAACTTTAACTCAGCTGTAGTCTGGGATCGAAAAAGAACACACCTACCTGCATAAAAGTCATCCTTATTCATCTTGTTTGCAATTTAAATACTAGAAAAGCAGGCCTTTTAAAAGACAAATTAAATGTAAAAGCTAAGCTAGTTGTGAGACATCTAAGGCAATTTTAGCGTCAAGCTTCAAGATCGTGATTTACACTGTGTTTGCCTTGTGACTCTGGCACAGAATAGCTTTAAAGTGTGTTCTAACTGAAGGCAATGCTATTGCATCTTTGGACTAATTACAGGTATAATCAGAATCCACAAGTATCTCATACAGAGCTTGATATCTTAAATAGAGCTTAATAAAACAGATATACTTCTTTTTTGGTCTTTTTGGCTTTGATTCACATTTTTTTTCATCCAAATATTAATAGAAAAGAAGAATATAGCATATCTGAAAAAATGAATTTTTGTGGACAAGTGCAAAGTGTGTCCTTCACAGTCTGTAGTCATTTAAAAAAAAAAAAAAAAAAAAAAAAAAAAAAAAAAAAAAAAAAAAAGGTTCTGATATTGATGAAGCCTGTGCACATTCAGGGAACATTTGAGGAAGCTCATTACAGAAGACTAGCAAAATGAGAGAGGGATAAAAGGTAGGAGAGCACATTCCACAATTTATGTTCATATTAACATACCTGATTCTGTGGTCAAAGGTGCATTTAAACACAGAATGGCCCCAATTCTTCAGATAGAAGTAGTAGTGAGCATACAATCATGATCATGCTTGAGATAAGAACAGCAGAACAAGACCCAGTGAATGCCAAGGGTCAGGGAGAGTAAAGCATGTCCTGTACTGCAAAAAGAGTGTCTTGGGTTTGCAGCTTATATCCACGTGTACAGCTAGTTTGTGTAATATACTGCAGAGGTTCTGCATATAATGCATGTTTTATTGCAGTGGAGGACAGTGCCTTGGATATAAGCAATTATTATTTTTACTGTAGTTCAGTGGTTTGATTCTTATACTGATTTGCTATACACAGAGTAATTCCTGCAGACTATGCTAATTGCATATGAACAGATTACTGCGACCTGCAGCTTGCTTCAGGGCAGCAGTCCATGTGATAGAGATTAGGGGTCAAATTCTGTTCTCCTGTACACTGCTCTGAATGTCGATAATCCAATTGATTTTATCAGAGTAACTGTATTTAAACTGGTGTGATTAAGAACAGTATCTGACCTTGTTTTTTTTCTTGCATCTGCTAGTATATACAGTGCTTTCCACAGTAGCACTCTGTGTAAAGGATGGGAGAGGGATGCAAAGGGGAGAATGGTATAGTGATATATTGTTGAGATTTTTGGAGTAGTGTAAAAAAGAAAAACTGTAACATGAGCCTTTTATTAACTTTAGTGGTATCATGTCTTACCAGGTTTTAGCAGTACTTTGTTTTAATGAAAATCTCAAACATGCAAAGTAAAATGGAAATAATATTGCAATGCAATTCCATGCACCGTCCTCCAAAGAGAAAGCCCTTATTTCAGGCTAAAGTGCTAGAAAGAACAGCATGCTGCAGTGTGCTGCAGAGACAGCATAATGCTGATTATACAAGATGAAAAGTGTTGTGTATATAGCAAGCGGATGTGAAAAACATAGGTGGTTATTCATGGTTTTAGGACTTGATCTTATGACTGCCAAAGCCTGTAACAAAACTTCCCCCATACCTAGTGGGAGCAGAATCAAACCCTGCTGCTACAGCAGTACAGCATAACCTTCTCAAACCACTGCAGAGAGAATAGTGCATTGTAATGCAGATTATATTGGTTTGCTGCCATGTCAGGGAATCTCCTGGTGGTGTGTGCTGTGTAATAGAAATGTCACTTAGCCTCACTGCTTTTATAAATAGGTGTAGTTATTTTAATGTTAGTCTTGTTTAAATTCGCAGCTGTTGAAACAGCACTGAGTGGCAACAGTAAGCAATGTGCAACCACCCAGATAGGCTACTGGGTTTTGATGCTTGTTCATCCAAGGAAGAAGAGCTGTTTTGTTCTGTACTACTATTATGTTGTTAGAAAGCAAAGGGAGATGAAAAAGCAAATGTGAGGCCCTGGTGCTCCCTGGCTGGCTGTGGGCTGGCTCTGCACTGGGTGTGGAGCCTCGGAGGGGTCTGCAGGTCTCCCAGCTGGCAGTGGCAGCACCCGTGTCACCCATGGTCACTGTGGTGTGGGAGGCTGAATGGGAGGCTGGGGCTTGTGAAAGAGAGAGGGTAGCGAGAGCAGAGCCTGCTGCTAGACCTGGGGCTGGGCTCAAGCCACTGCTCGGAGCCACTTCTGCACGTGAGCTCTGTGGGTCTAGCTGCATCTTACTTGGATACTTCGTGTGCTGTGAATAGGCCTGGGTGGCCAACAGTCACTGACTTACTAATGATGCCGTAAATAATGCATATGCCAAGGTTTAATTGGATGGCTACTAGGCCCTGTATCTGACCCTCTCGAGTCAGAGCCTTAAAGCCATCTTTGAGCCTTGTGATTTTTTGCCCTTTAGATTTCAGGGTCACATCAACTGCTGATTCTTCCCTGGAACTTAGTGCTTCTATAGGTGACCACGTATCAAAAGGCAGCAACAAGCCTGTTAATTGATACTGAAGCTTTTCTGGTGTTTCAGAGAGGAAACAACATGTCCCATTTTCCTATTTGCTAAAGATGTTCACTGATAAATTACAGGTTCGACCCTCTCAGGCCTGTTCCACTGAAAGCGATGGTCACAGCGGTGTGGTAACTTAGGGTGAAGGAATTATTTATTTATTTATTTATTTTTTTAATATAGCTGAGGCACCAATGGTAAGAATCAGAGTTGAATCTATGGCTGAATTTGCCTTGAGGACTGTGGTGGTATTTTTTGTTTGTTTGTTTGTTTTTGTTTTTTGTTTGTTTTGTTTTGTTTGTTTGTTTTTGGTTTCTTTTTTGGTAGGAAAACTGAGTGCATTTATATTGCTCAGGTTCCTGGAAGGCGACTACCTGGGCAACTTGTTGTTGAGTTTAATTACCTGAGTAGAACCAACCTTTGAAAGAAGAGTGTTGAGGCTTTAACTTCATTGATAAGAAAGCTGGTGTGGGTGTGTGGGGTGTGTGTGTGCAGTGAAAGCAATGAGAATGTTAAATTTGGCTTATTTGACTTTGTGCTAAGTTTGCGTATCCCAAGAAGATTTTGTTACCAGGTTCCTCATTCATGAAAATAAAATCCCATTCATCTTTTCTTTGTACTCAGATGTAACCCTCTGTATGTTTATATTATTTAGCTAATGACATTTGGAATAGGTATTTTGAATCAGATTTATTTGCTTCCTTGTCCATCCCATTGTATCAGCATGCCGTGCAGCTGCATGCTAGCCAAGAAGGCTGTTAGTTGTCGCTCAGCATGTTAGTTTATCTCCTTATTACCTGCACTCAGGAGTCAGCCTCTCTAATAGGCCAGGGAGGATAGCAAATCTCTGCAAGCATTAAATGGATTAAAGCAACTTGGACACAGCCAGAATCACTGCTTTTGAGCTCTGTCATTAATTCTATAACAACCTAATTTTTTTATTTCTAGTAGCTATTGTCCTGTTCTTGTAGTCACTGTATAGACATACAAAAGATGATGGCCTCTGCCCTAAAGCACTTGCAATCTTGAGTATACAAGGAGAGACAGCAGGCTGATGCAACAAACGCATATTACTAGACAATTAAAAGTATAAGGCAATTGAGGGGTTTTAGCCTCGGGTCCTCCTGGTTGTCAGGTGCTAGTCTTGAGGTTAGCTTCAGGTTGCTTTCTCCTAGATGGAATGGAGCTGGATTGCTTATGTATCAATTGTTGTTTTACTGCATAACTTGAATGAGACAAGAAGCCTGAAATAATGAGGTGGGGACTGGCCTGTACCAGAGAGAGTTGAGCAGCTGCTGCCAAAGGGCATTAATGGATTCCCATATAGACACTAAGTCAATGGTTATAGCAAAATAGTTTGCAAATGTTATAGATAACTAAGGTATTTCAGAAAATATTACGAATATTCTGGTTTCTAGTATATTTTCATAAACAATCAGATAAGGCTAAGTTATGCTGTTAGAACAGTGATTGGAAGTATCTATTTCTGAGGTTCTTCTGTGTAATTTGACCTAGGTTTGGCTTGAAATTTTAATTATTTAAATAGATGTGGTTAGGGAATAACATTTTGCTGATATAGTTGCAGTGGTAAAAAGCCATAGTGTAAAGACAACTATAGGCTATCAGTAGGCAGTATTCCAAGCAGGGATAAAACAAGTAGCAGGGGTATAAAAAGTGAAGATAGTGAGGCTGATCTCAGCCTCTGCCTCTAGGCACTAACTTTTTGTTGATGATGGGTGTTATTTTGCTTCAGTGTAAGAGAAGCAAAAAGCCTTCCAGGCATTTAGTATGCAGTTGCTTGGTTTAAAAAAATGAGGAAGGAGCAGTATGGTGTTGTTGCATAGGAGGAAAAAAGAAGTGTAACATGCCTCTGCTTATCCAAGTGCGCAGAGCAGTGCTGCAAAAGATCATTGTCCTGTTTTCCCCGTAGGAATGGTGAGATCTGCATAGAATGCATTTAAGATGAGGCCTGCTGGGCTGGGAAAGGTTGTAGGTATATTGGTGTAACAAAGCTGTGCAGCTTTCTAGTGCAGATCAAGCCCTGGGCAAAGCTCCAGACAAGAAAGGTAGTGTTCCTGTTTGACACTGTGTTACTGGCTTTTAGAAACGTAGGGAACCACACACTGTACAGGCATTTGCTTCCTTTATAAAACCTGTTGTGCTCTATTTGACACCTGTGAGCGGGGTTATTCGTTCCTGAGCAATAGCTCTGTGTATCTAAGTTCCTCAGGGCACTGATGAGGACGTGCTCTGATACTTGGCTCGTAGTGTCTGTGTGCTGGAGTCTCATAGGTGATAGCTGTATAAAACTGACCAGAGCAGGAGTGGCCTCCCTTACCTTATTTTTAGCTCTTGCTGAAAGTCATTTTGTTTACTTTCCCCTTTGTTTCACTCCTGGCCCAAACACAGTGTCTTCAGATGCATCAACCTGCACTGACGTTCAGTCTTTTCAACACTTCTTCAGTTTAACAGACTTTGCAGCAGAGGTTATTTATATCGCTAAAATTTGCAGGATCTGACTTCTCTTCATCCATATGTAGCCTGTGAGTCTACAGGCTCAAGACAAAGCAAACAATCCATACCACCAATCTCAGCATTAATTCAGCCGTGTGAACGGTTGTTAATGTTTCTTCTGGGATGGAGTCAGAAGCAATTACAAAAGCAGTTTTTCTAACATTAGATATATTTCCAAACCCGCCAGCCTTTTGGTCTGATAAGCTGTTTGCAACTTTACTGCTTTCATGTTATTTTCTTAAGCCCTCTTTGCTGACATTCGACTTCTTGATGTGTTCTGCTTTTGAAGTACTAGTAGTTATTGCCCATTTTGTTCTGACTTCTCTGTTGTTGTTTTCTTGTTATTGATGGCCTTTGTGACTGCTGTGCCCTTCTTTTTAATGAACCTTCTGACTTTCTGAAGCTGCTTCAGAACTGATGCCTTACATGTTGTGAGATTACGTGTAATGAAGAGATCTCTGACTGCCCAGAGACTTGCATCATCGTGGAGCAGATTTCTGGGTAGGCTTTTCAGGAAATGCCGTGAATAAGAGTGAGAGAGAACCTTGAGAATCTCTCCATACTGTAGTTGCAGTCCTTGGGAAAAGAAAAGAGGGAAGGTGGTACCACAGTAAAGGTGCCTGTGCTAAAGCAGTCATTGCACATTTTCTTATCCTGAGCTGCATCTAACAGTAGTTTCAGTAGCAGTTACTGTACTTGTACCTGCCATGGAAAACATGGTGGAACAGTGACCATACTTTTTAGAGAAATGGGCTTAAAAAAGGTAATTCCTTTATGTATAATATTCTTAGATAAGCCTGTGCAATATAGACACTGCTTCTCAGAAATCTTAATCCAGGCAGGATGCCATGTTAACATATATGTATTGCTTCTGGTTCCTCACTAATGCTGAACAAGCTTAGCTGCTTTTCCTTCTGTTTGGGAAGGAGCCAAAATGAATGTGGCCCTTTCTATAATAGCAGGAGTAGTTGGGACATTGGTGCTACCCCATATAGCTGATCCACCTCTCTTTGATAGTCTGGCAAGAATGAGTGATGTCAGCAGAGCCTCGTGACTGTCTCTAAGATCGCTGCTGTTCTGGAACCCTGAGGAAGGAATATAAAGTGGTCTTTCTATGCTGCTGTTAAAATAATTTTTTTAAAAAGTTTTTTCTTCTCCTTGCCTCTCATTGTGCAACTAGTTTAATTTTTAAAAGAAAGTATTTTGAGTCTGGAACACATTTCTCATTGGTTTGCTAAGGAGGTGAGACTTAGGGATCTGAAGATTTGGGTGGAGTCTTAAGAAAGAGTGTCTAGCGAATAAATGGTTAACCAATAAGGCATGGCATAGAAATAGGATGGAGGAGTGTAATTATCATGGGATAAGCAAATGATTAGAGTGTTATGATGCTCAAAGTATAGCCCTAGAGTCAGGTGCTTAATTATTAATATTATTATTCATGGATGGGTCTTTATGATGTGGGAGATGAATATTTCTGGCACTGGAGGAAGTGTAAGACACCAGTTTAATATGCCAAGCAGGGTTTAGGAGAGAGCAACGTGCTTCATAAAATTAAAATCTACCCGTTAGCCACGTGCTCCCCCAGTGGGGATGGAGTCTTCATCCACTTGCTTTCTACAGCTGCTTGTTCACTGTGAAATCAAAAAATATATATATTTGATTCTTTTAATATTTTTATGGGGAAATCAAAATTTCCAAAATGGAGGAGAAAGGTAGCTGATAGAAAACATGGGTGAAGTCTCTGGGAGGAGTCAGGAATAAGAGCTGGGTGTTGGTGGTGAGCCCAGGTCTGTTTCTGAAGTAGGTTTGGCTGAGATATTCTCCTCTCTCACTGATGTACCTTTCAGACAAAAGAGTTTTGCCTGGTTTATAACACTTATACTCTTCAAATAATGTACACATGCACTCAGATGGGTTCTGTGCCTGTCTACCTTTAGCAATTCGTTCATATCTCAGCACTGCTCTAAGCAGCCAAAATAGATTTGGACAGAGGAGTCAGTGAATGAAGGCAGAATTTCTTCTTTTGGTCTCAGAGCAGAGGGAAAAGAAAGCACTTCACAGAGGAGGCTTCAACCTAAAGGGCGTTGAAGCTTTTAGGGGTCCTGTTATGCCTGTCTTCCTTGGCAGGATGTGTCCAGGTACCACATTCCATAAAGCACTGTTCCAGTTAAGCAACTGTGTTTTGATTAAGTAAAACCCTTCACTGGTGTGGGTGACTAAAGCTCTCTGCCTCTCAGCATAGCTTTTCCAGATACTATTAAACACCTGTTCCTGCAGAACAAAACTCTGCTCACTGAGATCACCGTTTTTGTAAAAGGCTACAGATTTTGGGTGCTGCCGTGAGACATTCAGCTTTGAGCCATAGGTCTCTACAGCTGCTCAGAGCACCTGAAAGTGTAGGTCTAACACACTGTATCTCTTACCAAGCAACGTGATGGCACTTATGAATGTATCTCGAACCTAAAAAACACACAGCTCTGAAAATACATTTTCTACCTTTATTTTTTTTCTATAATTGTTAGGTTGTTACTTTTCACTCTAAAAAAGGAGACAAGGAAGAATTTATTGTCTTTCAACTTTATGCCCCAACAAAATGTGAACAGTAAACAGGAGCTTTACTTTCCAAAGTGCATGGACTGGCTGCAGTAATGATCCATCACTGTCTCTGTAGCCTCCCAAATCCGCAGTGGTGCATGGTTAGCAGCGATGCGTCAGAGCAGGCACCAGCCGGCACTGACATTGCTTTTGTGCTGACGGGAGCATCAGCTGCGATATCCTCGGGGCTAGGCGCTCTCATCTTTGCTTTGGACATCATGTCAAGCAGGATGTTCTGCTGTTTGATAACTGCATTCCTCTGCCTAACCTCTTTATAGTGAAGGCCTGTTTGTCTGGGACTTAGCTGCACGTGGTAGTGATCTGGCTGATGTCTGTGGGTCCCCTGTGTAAATTCTGGGATAGTTCTTGATTCAAATGAGCCTCCCAAGTGCATCCAGGCAAAAACAGCAAGCGAGATTGCTATTACAAAATCAAGGGAGGAGATTATTTGGTTTGGCCTCCAGGCACTGAGGGCTGGCATCAGCTCTGCAAGTTCTAGTTGGTGAGCTGCTCCCATTTGGAATGGAGCTCTCCTGCTGGAGAGCGCGCATGGACATGCTGCAAGGACACTAACTGCCCTTGGTGTAGAGGGAGCTGCATAAGGGCTCCATATGCATAAGGGGATAGGAAAACCCGGCCTCTGGGCATGTAGTGCATAATTTAGCAAAATCAAAAGCGATGTGTAAAGTAGTGCGGTCAGAGCCTTCATTTCCTGCAATATCTGTGCTAGCCTGCTTGTAAATGAGGGATGCCTGTTTTCCTCTAGTATTTTCTTTCAGTACCATATATCCATTTTTTTAGCAGGTGGCTGCTAAAGCTTCTTCCATTCCAAACCCAGAAAGTTGTAAGCTTGCAAAGTGCCAGGGCATGCAGTGGGCAGAAGAGTGGGAGAGATGCCTTTTCTTCCATTTTTTTTCCTTGTCCATTACTACAGTCCTGTCTTTTTGATCTTGCTTCCTGCAGTATTATGAGGACTCCAATGGATTGCTATGGCAACTGGCCAGCCAGGCCTGCATACTAAATGGGGACACCTCCAAGAGGGCTCACAGAGGATGGAGTTTAAAGTGTTAATAATGCAAACAAACAGAACAAACTCGCAGCAGTGGTGACACCTCTTGGCTGCCTTACCCTGTGGGATGGGATGGGGGACATGAAGAAGGAAGCCCAGGATTGCTGGCAGCCTCAGGGACAGAACTTTTGTCAGGTACCAGGAGGATAGAAGCATCAGTCTTCTGCTCCCCCCTCCCTCTGCTGCCTTCACCACAAGCAGATATCTAGCAGGCATGTTGATGTGTAAATAAAGGTAGACTGTTAATTTGCAGGGAGTTGGGGGGATGGCTCTGTGAATCGGGAATGCAAACTTTCAATTATTGCAGCTTGACAGTGATGAATGGAGATGAGAAGAGGGGCTGCACAGCCAAGCTCCTCCTCTGGGTCCTCTGTGCTTGTTGGTCCCACTGCTGTCCCGGTGCAGGTGGCTCTAGGGAGTGCTAGGCAGGAGAGGGAAGTATGGCAGGACAGAAATGCCTCTGGCACAAGGCAGGGAGAACTGATGTAGGGTACGTATCTGTTTAATCAAGGTGGGCAGAGGTGGTTTGAGAGCCATGCCTCAATATCTCGCAGAAGCAGCATGGAGGTGGGGAGGGTCTGTTTCTTGCCTTCTTGGCTCTATCTCCACCTTCACCAGTGTGACATATTGGGTGTCCCCCAGTCTTCTAGTCACAAGCCCATTTGGCAGTCGGCCCTCCTTACATTCAGAATGTGTGGCAGGAGGGAAGGAGAACATGGATGTTTGTGCTGCAGTTAGGGACAGATGGCCCTGAAAGGTCACTAGCAGCTTGGGGTGGCTTGTTTTTGCTGTCTGGCTCAGACCTTTATCTCTACTTTCCTCCTCCTGCATCAGCGGTTAATGCTTGGTGTAACAGGAGTTGCTTAAACCTGGCAATTAAAAGTTTGTGAGCACTTTCATCCTGATCAACTGTAGAAGGTTGAGTGAGCAGGCACCCCAGAGCCAGGGAACATGGAGAGTGTTTGGCTCTGTGCTGCAGTAGGGTAGCATGTCTGAATCAGCACAGGAGTGGAGGAGTTTGGGTGTTCATGTCTGGCTAAGAACTGGCTCCAGGCTGAGGCCTCCCAGAGCTCATCACAGATTTCCATTTAGTGCCTTGATCACACTTTCCATCACAATAGCTCGTGAGCCTTCCCTAGCTTGCCTAATGTTACTATCTATGCTGTGCTGAGAGCAAATTCCCATTTGTTTTCTATGGGTCTGCATTTGTGCACAGAGATAAGAATTTCAGTGCACGATGAAGCCTCTCCTTGTTAAGGCAATGCATTTTCACAAGCTGGCCAAGCACTGGGGAGCCCCTCAAAGTTGGATGCAGGGCACTAACCTGATAAAGGAGCAAGACTCCACAGAGCAGAAAAGGTGGCAGTGGATGCAAAGGAAGAAGCAGAGCTGCTCTTTCATAAAACATAGCTGTCTTTATAAATTAATGAACACTGTTGAAAGAGGTTAAAAGCCAGTTTACAATGAACAAAATGTGCATTTAGTGTTACTTTTAATTATTTGGAGCCTTACACAGAAAGTCTAACAGCAGTGATGTTCAGAGCTCCCGTTCCACCAGTGGCATTTTTAGGCCCTTGCCAAGCTGCCAGCAGTGAGGGGGCTATGCTGTCGTGCAGGGCACTGCTGTGGCTGTGACAGGGCCAGCACACTCATGGAGTGATTCTGCATGCTCTGCTTCATACACATCAGCCTGTCTTTGCACTATATCTTTGCAGCAGAATTAATGGCACTCTGCTCTGGGCATCCTCACTGGCCTGTTCTAGGTAGCTCAGCTGCAGCTTTGCGGTGCTGCAAACTGTGCTGCTTTCAGCACCCTTCCGCCTGGTGAGGACTTCTGGATTCACACCCACCTGCAGTGAGATGACCCACCCTTAAATTCTTTTTCAGTGAATTTGCCTGTTTTGTTGTGTGTGAAGACATTGGAGAGCTGTCAGCACTTGAGTGATTTAGTGGATTCAAGTTAACAAAATGCGCTAATAATACCTGTGTTACATATTCTTCAGGATCCCTCTGTATGATGTTGCTAAAGCAGTTGTTGGGGTGGGGCAGCTCGCTTTAGACTCGCTGCGTGACTGTAACTAGGAAATCTCATCCCATTGAGGTGCAGGACATGAGCAGGTCAGGCAAATCTGATACTCTGAGCAGGAGATTTGCACCACAGATTCTTTCCTCTGCTCCCCTGCAGCTAGGATGTAGCTTGCACATTTGAATTGTATTACTATTGCCTCCCTCCTGCAGCACCACAGGACCACAGCTGTGGCCCCGAATGCTTGTTGCTGTGGTCCTCCCAGCATCACATAACTATGTATGGTTTCACATCTTGATAAAGAAACTTCAAAGGTTTGCAGATATGGCTCCTATGCATTTGTGGAGTGGCATAGAAAGGCTAAAGGAGATGGAGTCAACCTCCTGACTGTTTCATTGTTAGCGTTCGTAACATTAAGGAAGCAAGAAGGAGCTCAGATGCCATGATGATAACTATATGAATACCTAATAAGAATTGCTGCATTTATAAATTCTTTGAGTAGGGCAGAGCTGTGAAAGTGTTCTATATTAACCTTGTTCTGCATGCAAGCCCCTTCCAGTGAGCTAGCTATGTGAAAACATTAGACTGAGCTCTGAACTTCTGCGAAGGTCGGGGATGCTGGTCCCGAGGCACAGATCCAGGCTGCTCTGCAGGAGCCAGACTCTGCATGCTGACATTGCGTTCCCATGAAATCTGTCGTCCTTCCAGAAGTGGCCCATTCCACAAAATGTTTTTAGTGTATTTTCCTTTGCCAGTTTCAATATGTTGTTGTTCCATTTGTAGGACTGCACCAGGCTCCCTGCAGTTGGTAATTAAACATGCTGGAAATTTTTGTGCTTTCATTTTTGACCAAAGACCTTAGGCTGGCTGGCACAGAGGGATAAGGTTTGCTGACTTTGGTGTAGGATGCCCTGAGTTCAGTTTATCTTTCCTTTCTCAGCACTTTTCTCTTTCTAATGAAAACAATAAAAAGAAGAGAGAGATGTGATCAGAAAGCACTTGGTAAGTACAAAAATACTTGAAATGGGATGTTTTCTGCAGAAATGGGATGCACTTAGATCAGGCTGAGCCTTGGAATGGGCCAAGTTAAATAAGCAGCAATCCTGATAATTTAGTCCTTTTTTAAGGTTCATACACCCACATATGGGCTCTCAAAGGGGTAAGCCAATGTAACCCTAATTGTGCCTTGTTTATCTTGGCTGCTTCAACAGCTCACCATGCTGTAACTTGGCCCCCTCGACCACGATTGCATCTTTATACAGTTGACCTTTTCCTCTTCCTCCATTTTTTTTTTGTATGTGCTACAAGTTTTCATGTCAGATATAATTATCCGAACCCCCGTAGGCTGTAAGGATAAGGTTTCAGCCATTTTTGGCAAGAGGGTTCTTTTCCCAGGGCTGCGGATGAGTTAGGTGAACCAGATGTACTCAGATAAGTTTGTTGCAATTTCTCTGTTTTCTGGGTTGTGCTTCAAAGGATTGCCCTTTTGCTTATGAGTTAGTTACCTTATAAATTTGAACTTAGATTTTTCCCTTTGTGATGAGGGCAGTTTTCATTTCACTGAAACCTGGCTAAAACTATGATGTTCTTGGAGGTTCTTTTCTAGAACTTGGGATCTGACACTTCTCTTTGCTTGTATGTAAGTGCTGGGACTAACACTGAAAAATAAACCACTAGATCTGTCACTCGGTGTCACCTGCAGCAAGGTCTGTGCAGGGGGCTGTTCCATAACAGCCCCAGGTTGGCCTGTGCGACATGGGCAGGGCCTGGCTCCTTAGCGCGGTGTGTACATCTGTGCACAGCCAGACTTCTGCGGCTTCCCCTCCTCTGCCCCAGCTCCCAGCCGCTCCTGCGCTTCCAGCTTAGTCCAATTCTTATGGATGACTCATGGAGTGGAAAGTAGACAGATTGGTGAGCTGGTTAATTAATTCTGTTTTATTATTATTATTTATATCAAGAGACTACAAAGAGCTCTCAGAGGTCAGGACCCCCTTTCACGAGGCACTAGAAGAGCACATGGGCACTACGCTTCTTACCTTCATTTGATTTCTTTCTTGGGTAGACAAGGGTATGGACGAAGGATATGTTATGAACCCTGATTTTGCATGGAAGGGGAATGGGAATAGCAAAGGTTTTGGCCAGGAATGCGTGGAGATGGTATGGTTGAGCCAGGAAGTAATGTTAACTTTCCTGAGGTCCTGTGCAGGGCCTGTATCACAGGGCCAGCCTTGATTCTAATTGAAGCTATTTACTTTAAAATTTCTCCATTTTAATATTTCCAGGCTCAGTTACCACTGCTTTTTCCTGTCTTTCACCTCTCACCCTCTGATCTTTGGCCTCAGAGTTGCAAATATTCACTAGAAACAGCATCATTTTGGAGGCAGAACACAAAATCTGGCACAAGTGATAGCGCTGCTCAGGCACACTACTTGTGGACGGGAAGCAAGAATTGCTCACTGGCTTCTTTTTGTTAGTGAGTTGCTGGTTCGTTTCTGCAGATGCACCTCACGAGCATCTCTTGATTTCTTTTAAAGCCGCATTCCCTGGCAGAGCCATGGATTGTGCTCTGAACTCTGCTGAGCATCAGCTGTGCTGACCGAAGGCGGTGAGAGCCCATAGTGCTCAGACCCCTCAGGAATTGGCTTTTTTTTTTTTTTTTTTTTAATTTCATGTTTTTGTCTATTTGGGAGGTGACCAGTGGCACTTAATGTGGGTCAAGCCTGGCAAACTGATCTCCATGGCAACCCTTAATGAATGCCATTGGCTCAGTGGTTCCATCCCTGCATCTCATTAAATTTCAATGACTTTCATGGGGCTCGGACATGTAATTAATATCAAACACATGGTATTCAGCAGGATAAGGTTTAACAGCAGGCAATGTGTGCTGCAGTGGGAGAGTGATGTGGGGGGGAATGTTTGGGCTTTGTCCCCAGACACAGCAGGAACAAACAGCCCATAGACAAAATAAATAAATAATAAAAAAAAACCACCAAAACCATCAAACAAACAAAGAAAAAAAAATAGAGAAAGCCAGAGCCAACCTGGCAGTTGTCATAGGTGCCTGCCCTTTAGCTCCATTTGATTAGATGAAGACTACAAAAGAGTTCTGTGATTGAGGCAACCTTTGGGGGGGGGGGGTGATTCTCCATTGCTTTGTGACCAGTGGCCATCTTGCTGGGAGCAAAATAGTCCCATTGTTGTAGGAAATGGGGTCATATGAGCTTGCTAAAGGAAACTCCCCAAAGGCCAGTGCAAGTAGAGGAAGCAGCACCAGGCGGAAACACATCCTCAGTTGCATTGCTTCAGCTTATTTCAATCACGTAAGGTAGGGCCCCTTCCTCTTCCCAGCTTCTACAACATGTAGCAAAAGGCTCTGGCCATGCCCTGTGCAGCAGTGTTGCGTAATGGCTTCCAAAGTCCTTACGAGAAACTACTCTGGACTCAGAAAAATCTTGTGTTCGTCATTACAATTGGGTGAATCATGGGCCTCTCTGAAAGCAAGAGGAGTTCAGGCCAAAGGCTGCACAGTGCAGTGCCGCGATGTTAGCGTGGTGATCGTGTGACCGCCCTCCCCCCGACTCCAGCTGCACAGTAGGTCCAGAGGAGGCTTGTTCCCTAGGGAAAGGGACAGATGGCAAAATACAGGGAGGACTGGAGAGGAGTAATTTTTGGTTTTCACCAAACGGAATTAGTATTTCCTAGGTTTTGCCTGCTTCTAGTGAGGATCTCTTTCGTTTCAGCTGTAGGTGGCTTTCAGTATTAAAATCGTAGGATATCTTATCTCTCATGGAATAATGTTATCAGAGGTACAGTGAAACAAAAGTGGTGGTGGGGAATGGAGGAAATAATCCCTGCTAATTACTAATATGCAAAATGAGTGAGTAATGAGATGAAGAAATAATGCGCTATCAGATACAATCCTGGGGTTTTTAAAACGAATTATTCTGTCTTCAGCTGCATTACTGCTATTCCCCAGGGAATAATATACAATCCCCACAAGGATATGAGGGTATAATTCAGTGGCAGCTCTGGTGAAGTTATATTCAGTTTAATGAATGTTGGTGGGAAGCTAAGATTGAATTATTGCCTGAGTGCTCTGTCAGGTTGCCTCATGTTGTTATGCAGGATATAAAGAAAATTATTATTGACAATACTAAGGAGATTCATTTTGTCTGAGTGAAGGAGGTAAAGGAGGTGTATTGAATATGTGACGTAGTGGGAGAAGGTTAATCATGACTGTAATGTGGGATGGGGAAATCAATCATGCGTGGATCACAGGGATGGATATTTAATGTGTTTGTGACACGGCAGGGGAAGTTTTACTGACTAGGATGCACGGAAGGGACAGAGTCGGAGGTAATAACAGTGACTTATTATGCAAATAGTAAAAAACAGTGTGGGGAGGGCAGTGTTCGGGGAGCTGTATGCCCACTGGAAAATGCAGCAGTGGGAAGAGAGTGAATGGGATTTCCTGCCAAGTAAGGTTAAGCCAAATTTGAGACATCTCTAAGCCTCATAGAAAACTCAGGCTCTTTCAAGTGTTGGGAATGATGGTCAGCAAATCACCCGATTGATGCTCGTCCTCTTCTGCCATTAGGTGGCAGCACTTTGATTTGCAAAAATCGCTCCTCGAGGATTTACAGAGCTCGTTCACGTTGCGAAGCCGAGCGTGGTTGCAGCAGTTTGTGAGTCCAAGCTCACCTAGGCACACCAGGAGATATTTTGCCAATCGTACCAACAGGGAAGCGGGAGTGCACCGGGTTACACCATGGTGGCTGGAGGAAGGTGTGGTAGAACTAGCGCCTGAGCCCAGGGTTTGTAGGTCCCAAGCTGTGTCTCTGCTTTCTGCCTCTGTGTTAACAGCTGGAGCCTGTGGTCACATCCTCCATGTCGTTCACAGCCTCCTGGGAGACTGCTCTGAGGCTAGGAAGGGTTTTGGATGTTGGGACACAGTGGCATATACCAATAAAGGATGACAGGCTATCCTTGTTCTGTACAAACAGATGAACCTTGGAGGCAGGTTTGTGTAAGCTTTTTTTTTTTTTTTTTTTCTCCTCAGGAAAATAGCCTGTAGATAATGGATAGTTTAGAAAGAAGAATCTGAAATTTGTCTTATGAGAAATGTTTGCTCAAAAATAGGCAGTAACAATGGTTAATTTTCAATCAGATATTTTTTTTTTCCATTCCTAAACAAGAAGTTCATGATATATTTTTCAAGATTTTAAGTCACAGAACTCTTATCAAGGTATCCTGTGCATACTCTCAGAAGACACAAGTCATTGATTTGAGTTTTTTGTTTGATTCATCATACTTACCATACTGAGAAATGTTGCTTCCAATTTTGAATGCCATTGAGGGCTAAAGGATGTTTGGATCTGGAGCACTGGATGAGGCAGATCTTTAGTATGGAAAAGAGTCAGTAGCTATTAGCAAGAAATAAATGTATTGGATCCCAATGCAAAACATTATAAGCAAAACAGCTGGTGGTCTTGTTTCAGCAAATTCCATTAGCCTGCAAAATAAAAGGAGATCTGTCCAAGAATCCCTTGCACATTTATTCTTGCCTTCCACAAACAACTTCAAAAGAAGATTAAATTCAGTCTCCTTGGACCTGTCCACCACATTTCACTTTCATATTTTCTCACGGAAAAAATCCTACAACAGAATATGGAGATGATTCAGTTTCATTTTCTCAGTCTGTCACTCACAGTGTTTGATCTGCCTGTTCAAAGTGCAGTCAGTTGCCGTCAGCAGGTTTCCATTACAGGCAGGAGGAGCCCCTGGTTCTGACCATCCAGAGTGGCTCCAGTGGAGAGATTCAGAGCAATGTGAAACATTTTACTGGTTTCCATTCTGAGATGAGAAGCCTGATAGGGCCACAGTGGAAGGCAAAAAAATGAATAGATTGAAACAAATTCTCAAGTGCCCAACTTTAAGTTACTTTCATAAATCGTAGAGCGGTTGGGTTGGACAGGACCACTGAAGATCATCATTTCCAATCTTCTGCTCAAATGCCTCATCAAATCTATTTGAATTTTGACATCCTAAACCTTGCTGTCACATTCCTGTGCTGCCTTTTTTTCTAAGATTCAGCAAAGTCATGTGGTTACTGATCATGTAAGTGCACTCCCACTCAAGACGTCCTGAAATCTTGATATTTCTCTGTATTGAAAAGAGCAAAAGACATTCCTCAGATGCAAAATTTGGATCTATATCCAGAATTATATTCAGAGGAAAAGCTTATGTTAAAATGGAGTTAAAGTGGAGAATGTATATTGGTAATTTCAGGGTAAAAGCATTGCAGAGATACTTTACATGTATCACTACAGAAGTAGGCGTTGCATGCTCAAGGAATTCAGAGTTGAGGTAAAGCTTTAAGGAATTCAGGCAAAGTAAGGAATGGAAAACCATCCAAAAGCTCCTAAATCTTATTTGCCTGAGATACA
Source organism: Nothocercus julius (assembly GCA_013398735.1). Classification (NCBI taxonomy): domain Eukaryota; kingdom Metazoa; phylum Chordata; class Aves; order Tinamiformes; family Tinamidae; genus Nothocercus; species Nothocercus julius. The sequence goes on along the minus strand of VZSV01000122.1, from coordinate 2,286,344 downwards.
AATTTGTCGTTGATAGAGATATCACAGTGTCCATAGTCATGAGTTAAATTGATTTTAGGACACATTAGCTTTTTTAATGTGCATTAGGCTATGATCATTTGGAATAAGCTGATGATTGAGGGAGATGTCAAATATTGTGATGGACAAGGAGTTTAAATTTTTTTCATGAGCCAAATAGTAAAATGTATTTGTAAATTCATTAGTATTTCCTACCACATAAACCCCAAAATGCCTTTCAGAATTGCACAGCTTTGTTAGAAAACATAAAGGGTGCAGAGGAATGGAGGAATTTGGGGTCTGTGATGTTGAGGAAGGAATTTCTTTCAGCCAGAGTCCCCTGAGCACTACCAGGACATGAGAGGAGGACCAGAGCACTCTGATCCAAGCCAGCAGCAGTGGTGGAGCCAGAGGTCAGGTCTGGGCTCTTGCCTTGGGTATGGCGGTTTCCTTGAGTCCCACTCAGGGACCCCCAGGGAGAACTGCCAGGGCTTGGCCCACAGGGATAGTTGTGGTCATTAAAAGAACTCAGAAAAGGTCTGGGTCTCCTGCTCACACCCTGGGAACTCAGCTGAGTTGTTGGTATAATAGAATGAAACGGACTGCCCAAGGACCTCACCGGGTGACTGTCCTGGGAAAGGAAGCCTTGTCACTGAAGTGTAGCTCCAGCCTCATGTTCAGAAAGATGGCAAGGCCATTTTGCTGTGTAACAGATTCTTCTGGATTCTCTCTCTTTTTTTTTTTCTTTCTTTCTTTCTTTTGCCTTCTCTCTTTCTTTCTTGTATATTATCCAGTCGGCGTGTTTGAGGGCTTTATGCATTAAATAGATTTATGTGTTTAATAATTATTAGTTTCCAAGATTTACAGTGCGCCCTGCTGCTGCTGTTGTGACTCTGTTTCCCAGGGGAGTTGAGGAGAGAAAATCCTTCATCAAGAGAAAGTAAAAAATTAGAAACTAAATCTTCCATCACTTGGAAGACAGGTTAAAGAGAGAGTGAATACATATTCTGTGAATGTCACTGGGCTACGTGGATACATGCATATGTCCTGGGCTTGCACATTACACGTATGTTTGGGGAATGTGCTGCCTAAAGGTCTCCATAAGTTTATCTCCTTCCTCCTTGCTTTAAGAGAGACATTTAGGCAATTTAGGGGCATAAGCAGAGGGAATTTCACAGCCACTGTTTTTTGTACAGTGATGATTTCATGGAAAGAAGCCCTGATTTGTCAAGAAAAAGGTAGTAGTGGAATTTACCTACAAAAAGATAAAGCTGCTATTGATTCAGCATCATTGAACTGTGGCCGCCTCTTCTCAGCTCCCCAGTCTCCATCAAACTGTGAGAATCAGGTCCTCTTCCCACAGCCCCCAAAGGAAGAACTAAGCTCTCTGATGCCGTCTGTACAGGCCAGTATACTAGAGGCTTGCTACCAGCATCATATGGACATTAGGAAATCTCTGGAACAGAGGTTTGTCTTGAACTTTGGCAGCACAGAGAGGTGCATAACACTTGAGAGAAAATATGAAGAACTTGCCAAAAAGCCCTCAGGGCTTAGCAAATTGCAGCTTTTGAAGGACTAAGCTGCATTTTTTGCTTGTGATCTAATTTTAACAAACCATGTGGAAAAATCCCTTCATATTGGCCTTGCAACCTTAGACTGCTAATTCAGATCTGATCAGTGTGGTCAAGATAGACTCCCAAACTTTTGTTCAGAGGCAGCCATAAACATCTGTCTGGGGAAACATATATCAGGCATATAACAGAACAGCTCCTATGCAGGAGTTACAATACAGCATCTCTTGAAAGCACCAGTATCAGTAACATGGCATCCCTGCAAGAGGCCCCGCAGGAGCAGCCTGGGGAGCTGGGGGGGTAGGTGAGTTCTGGCGTGAATGTCTGAGGAGAGGCCGGGCTCTGGGCTCTGGCTGGCAGCTGAGGGGCCAGGCTACTCCTGGCACCCGCTGGCAAATAAGTTCAACCATTAGAGCGCTCCCTGGTCCCGCACCAGATGAAAAAAGACCTTCACACACACTGCGTTAACCCCAATGAGTTGACCATGGTGAGGAGGGTCCTCACTGGTTATGTACAAAAGTTTCAGGTGGTGTTTTGTGGGGTTCAATGCTTTGTGTGTATGTGATTATAGAAGAAAGCCGCTATAATACCTGGCTGATAGGTTAAGAATTTCTAGGCTTGCAGGTTTCCCTGAACAGATTTCTGCCAAGTTAGCAAGGTCTGCTTTTCTAATGCAGTCACAACCACGGGGTCTTGCAATTGACTAACCAAATCGGAGCAAGTTGGTGCTATTATGCCGCTAATACATGATATATTCTGTGCTTTCCTGACAAGCTTCCCACAGCCTACCATCTCCTTTGGAGTAACACCCCCTGTTCTTGCCTGTGACTGCAGTGGGTGGGACTGGAAAGCCCCTTCCTCACTACCCCCATCTTCCCTAGCTTTGCAAGTGAGTGCCATGTCCCCCTGCAAGCTGCATCTCTTCTTGCATGTGCTACGTTTTAACACCTCTGCAGAGTAAACCATCACAGGGAGGTGTTCTGGCCTCTAAGGGCCATTTGCTAAGCAATGTTCTCAATCCTGCGGAACATGAGAGTAAGCACAGGACAAATGGAGAAGAGAGGTTTTCTGTCAATGGGAGGGATGCTCTGTGTGTGTGACAATGAAAACGCACGTGTGCATCTTCACAGTGCTCACTGTGGTTATTTCAGTGCTCACAGTTACTATGTTGGAGCTAAACATTTGCTATGTCCTGCTGCTGTTAGGTCATTGTGGTTTACGTGTTTTTTTTGTATGTGCCTCATGACATGTCACAAGTCAGCTCCACTTCTTGTATTTCTGAGGCCTTTTTTGGCTTCAGTCAGGAGGGACTGTATGTATGCCAGGCCAGTTCCCTGGTGCCTTCGGGGTTGTGCGGGGGCTCTGGGTCAGTCCCTTGGAGGGCAGGAGCTGTGTTTCTTCATGAGCAGCATTGACTGTGGCTGTGGCTCCTCTGCATCAGATATGTACAAGAGCTGATCTCAGTGAGACCTGGAGTAAATCTTTTT